>JAPZDV010000007.1:20291072-20310529 GCA_029814665.1 Acanthurus lineatus
ATAGATAGATAGATAGATAGATAGATAGATAGATAGATAGATAGATAGATAGATAGATAGATAGATAGATAGATACAGGCCATTCTTTCTCACTGCCTCTTTCGAGCAGTCACCCACACTCCAAAAGGATGTATCGAGGTTAGAAGTGTAGATCTCACAGCCAGCTGAAGAGAGAAAAAGAAAGAGAAGGTTGGGGGAAGGAGAGATGGGGGCAGGGTAGGAAATCAGCAGCAGAGTCTTTGAGGGTAAGAAGGTAGAAGGTGCATTTCTGACAGAGGAAACCTATATGAAGATGAAAAGCTGACATTACCCCACTGAAAACAGTAGTAGGGGGATAAAAGATGTTGAGAAAGAAAAGGTGGGATGAAAAAGGGGTATGAATGAGACATGTGGAGATTTATTGACAAAAAGAACGATAATTCCACTGGTTCAGACTTCAAGCCTTGCTGATTTGAAATTCAATAGCCAAAATGGCCCACCTTGATTTCCACAGCAAAGCCTGACACAACCTGGTTTCAATGAAGAGTCATAACTGGGTCAACCTGGTTCCCACCGTATATTCACACTGAATGAAAACAAGATAGCTTGATTTCCACAAGAGGGCAAAACGAGGCTCATCCAATTTCCATGGCAAACTCACAGAGCACTAAAGAACACTATTCAAGTATCCACTACAAGGGCAAACAAAGGTAGTCTTGCTTCCAGGTAACAAATTCAAACCTTGTTGCTTTGACCCAGATCTAGCCTGCTTTCCTGAGAGAAGCACCTGAACCTGGTTTGGGCAACCAGGAAAGCTGCTAGCATGCCCACTACAGCAAATCTCTGTTTGGAGGTGTAACGGAGAAGCAAACTTTTTTACAAGACATCTTGCTGATAGTCAGTAGTTGACACTACTACCACTAACTAGCAGTTGGCTTAGTGTCTCATAAAGACAAACAGGGAAGGAGCTAGCTTAAAACTGACCAGGGCCTCGCCAGTGCACTATTTTTGTATTACTGTATTTCGTTTGTTAAATGCATACAAAAGTGATATTGTGGTTTGTGTGAACCACAGAACTGTTTCTGACTAATAACTTCCCATAAAGGCACTAGCTTTCTCCTTTTTTGGATACAGCATGTTGGGACTGAGGTTGACTTTTTGCCTTTTGTATGAGCCCAGCTAGCTGTTTGACTCTGCTTCCAGCCTTGAGGCTGAGTCAAGCTAACCACCTGCTGGCTGTAGCTTTACATCAAACAAATATGAGAGTAGAAGCAATCTTTTCATTTAAATCCACACAACAAAGCAAATAAGTGCAGGCTATTTCTCAAAATGTCAAACGAAAGTACCTTACCTTCAGAGATGTAAAAGCGGGAAACACTCTGCTTCAGGATTCACATGTTATCACAGCTATAACATCATGGATGTGGGTAAGGTTCCAAAATCTTCTGTTTTCACTCACTAAAGAAAAGAAGAGAAAAGAGGAATATTAGACTCAAAAATAACAATTTTAACAAAAAAGAAAATTACAGTGCAAATCACTTTCATTATCTCAATACTTTGACAACCTGTTGCATGTATGATGCATTTGCAGTGACAGATTTTTGGCCAACAGCACATTAAGGTGAACCGGGTTCTCCAGCATTGACTGTACTCCAAATCAACGTGATTATCATTGAACTGCTTGGCTGGCTTTTAATTGAGAACCCAAGCGCTTCCACTGTGTACCACTGAACCAAGCGGAAGTGTGCTAAGTTGAGAGCACATGTCCTATAGACTGATCCCCCCACACAGGATATCTGCCCTCACATGCTGTTGCTACTGGATATCAATGACTTGAACAACCCTGGTCATTGATCCAAAGAAATCCCTTTTTATTCCTTCCTTCCTTCTTTCCTTCCTTCCTTCCTTCCTTCCTTCATCCTTCTCCCCTTTTTTTTCTTCACCTGTGTCTATTTATCCCCTTACCCTCTTTTTATCCTATTCTCTTATTAAGGTTTTTCTCTCATACTGTCCATCCTTCAAGTCGTCCCTCTCTCTCTCTGCCTCTTGCCTTTTAGCTTTCCCCCTTCAAAGGATAGAGGACACAGCTGAAACAAAGGCTGCTTCTGTACCAGCTGAGCCAGCAGGGCGGAGAGAGGGAGGGACGGAGGGAGGGAGGGATCGAAACGAGGCAAGGAGCGAAAGAATGAGGGCAAAGAGAAAGGTGGAGGGGAGGGTGAGCAGGACATAAAAGAAAAGAAAATGAAGAGGGAGCAACATGGGGATGGCCACATTTGGGGGTGCAATCTCAAAAAGTAAAGGGAAGATATAAAAAAGGGGGATGAATGTACAAGTGGAAAAGAAAGATAAAATGAGATAAAGATAGATGCAGAGGAGAGTTTGAGACTCCTCTCACATCAATTGTGTGGTGGTGTCTGGTATCAGCAGGATCTCTCTCACACACAAACACACTAACACCAACATAAGCACACGCCAACACACACACACACACACATACATAAGGACTTATCACAGTCAGCCAATAATAAAATCTGCCTGAGGCTGCACAAACACAAGCACTCCATTTCATCACATGCAGAATATCCACCTTTTCCAGATACAACCGATGGATTTTTATCACAGGTTTAATTCTAAAAAACACAAATGTTATTTATTATTGTTTCAATTTCAATTGACATCAATGCATTACTGTTAAAATGCATTTTAAAAAGGTACTAGACTTATTAGAAAACATATTAAACTTTAAATAAATGGATACAGTAGATAGATTACATGAATTATGTAACTGCCTGAGAGAGTGTTTGTGATTTATTATTCCTTTTTCTTAATGTGACCTTGGACAAGCCCCAACTAAAATGATCCGGTGGTAAAATAGAGCTTCTTTGTCAGCAAATCTGCCAGGAGCAGTAAAGGTGATGGACTGGTGTTAATATGGAGGACCACACCCTGTACTGCATACAAGGGCATGAGCCTTATTTCCAAAGAGAGACATCCATGAGCTGAATATTCAGCATCTTTACTTTGCTAGTTTAGTTTGAAGTTAACATGCAGGGCACCCAAAAAAAAATTACTAAATGATTTTTTTAATGAATTAATTATTGTCTCTTTCATTTTCCAAATATTTGCTTATTTATAACCTCTTTCAGAATTTCAAATGATGTTCTACCCTAAAATTGACCCCGAAAGAAACAAGACTACTGAGTGTTGCCTGCACAGCAGAAACAAGTCCAAGGCTATTATGTAACTTCACACCATACTTTGTTGTGGCAGCTATTTACAGACGCAGACAGACAAATAAAAGTCATCTACCTAATGGCGTCTATCTCACCTGCCTATACTCAACATATACCAAAGGAATTTCTCTCTTTATTAAAAAAGCTTTTAAATCCTTTTAAAATAATGTTCAAAACTCTGGTGTCAGGTGTCGTTAAATCTCTAATTTGACGATTGTAGCAAAAAGCAGCATTAAATTTTGATTACATCTAGCACAAAGCATTAAAGTTGCACCAGAAAGCAGCATTACATAAGCTGTGGGTCAGTGGTTACTTTCTCTTAGTTTTCCGGTGGGAGAGACAACTGGTACATTCTAATGAGCCTGCATCCCAACGGTGCGACTGCTTTTACTCATTTATGATCTGGACTTTGCAAGAATGCATGGATCTTGTAATGAGCCTGCATATCAAGGGTGACATGCCACAGTCACTTAACTTAACATGGGTGCTTAAACATAACTACAGCTTTGACAAATACCACTATGGAACAAGAATCACAGTTCTGTCCCCATTAAAGGATGTACACAAAATAACTACTCTTAATTTGTTGTGTCCAAAGTAGGAAAAACATAACTAGGCTGCCAGTTTGTTGAGCCTGTATGAGAACACAGAATGTGTGAATGAGTGGACACAGAATGGACAGTACACAGACACCCCACAGACATCATCATGCATCCAAAGGGTATCTTGGATGTAGCAAACAGTTATCATGATATGATATTAACATGGTTTAAAGATTTGGTGGTGGAACACTAGGTGCATTCTGGCACATAGTTGACCAAATAGCATAATATTTTGCTAACTTTAATAGATCTTTGCTCTGTTTGAGTAGCCTATAAATAACAACAGTGATCTGTGAAGAGAAGGAAAGCAAAGTGTAAGTAAATACATAGTCTCTTTTCTCAACAATTTAAGATAATTTCAGCGTTTCTTTGTTGGCCCTGTGCTGTGATGGTATGAATTTCTGCAGCCTCACAGAAGAATAGCTGCTGATATGATCCTGTGGTCCAACCAGACCACAGTCAGTACATGACAATCTCCTCCTCTTAGCTGTGTCTACAGCAAAATCCATGTCTGTGCAGGAGACTAGAAAATAAGCTCTTCTTCTAAAAGTATCTCTCTGTTAAGCTCTCCTTTTTTGTAGCTTCAACCTGAATCCCATCTGTGTATATTTTAATGTTTACTGTTGTCTCCAGCCTAATTAGAGCTATGTTTAGTTTCTTGCTGAGAAAATCTGAACCTTTCCTGCTGTTGGTGTGTGACTTTAAAAGCTTTTTTTAGCAGGATGTTTTTATGGTGAAGAAGTTTAAAGAAATGCAATGTAGTTATAGCCTAGTTATTAGAGTTTCATAGACAGAGCCTTTTTTCAATATAAACAGGTCTAATCAACTTGATATTGAAACATTTTGCACCATTTGATTAGCTCTAAATAAAATAGCAAATAAACCAAAGCCATTACAACATGTTAGCAAAGGGTGTAGTTCTGCAGCCCACCTTGCCTGTTAGACTGCTGACTGTTGATGCAGGGAAACCATTCCTGACAGAAGCTGCAGTTTTGTTGCTGCTTTCCCCCCAAATGCTATAAGGAGCTAAATTTGACAGAAAAGCTGTCTTTGATCTGTGCTGTAGACACACAGCTTCTGGCTTTCACAGGGTAGAATCCAAAGACTAGACACTACAACTTCTACTGACTAAGTTAAATCTATGTTATCTTCTTTTCTTCAAAAAGTGGATCATTATAGCATTATCTATGTTTAACCAGGTACACAGGTTATTTGTGTGGATTTGCCTTTCCAGTTATTACACAGTAAAACAGACACAGATACTAACACACACCTGTGTGTATTTAGTAAATGCTGTCAGAGACATGAGTAGGAGTAAAAAACGGGATCTCTTCCCCTCTCAAACATGCGCATGGTCCATTAGTACAATTAGCTAATGTGTTTGTAACATTGTAATATATAGGGTTGTGGATTCAAAATACTATGAAACATCCAGCATTCAAACAAACCCACACACATACATATGGCGTGGGTGCAAAACAAGTCGTATTATTATGGAATCAATCTCTGAAGCTTGTTTGCTTTGGATGCATAACGGCCAAGCATTACAAACATTATGTTCATCTCTATGTGTGTTTGTGTTTGTGTTTGTGCGTGTGAGAGGGAGAGAGATGGTATTTGTGTGTAACGCTTGACCGAGTCCATAGATAGAGCCTGTTGCCAGCCAGCAAGTCACTCTTCTGAATTATTGAAACAGGTTAGTGAGGAGGAGGAGGAGGAGGAGGAGGAGTAGGAGAAGAAGAACAGCATATGTATGGGTGTGCATGTTTGCAATTGTCTGTCTGTGTAAAGCAGTGCACTGCAGATGCACAGCTTAAGCTTTCTGGTCTATCCAGGACTGTAAGGAGGGGAATTATTGGCTGTGCCTTCTATTCATTTCTAAGCCTATAAATAGAAAATAGGAGCAGTGTCAAGTAGATTTTTGCACAAAGGTAAAATATTGCAAATGGTGGATTAGGTGTGTTTCAAATAGCTGTGCTTCTTGAATACAGAGCTCTATCAAAAAAATCCTTCAGAAGAATATAATGAGACGTGCCATTAAGCGATTAATATCAGGCATTAACGACTCAATTAAATAAATTTTCAAAATCCCCTGTGTGTTTGCTGGAAGCTTTTGAACAGCTTCACTGCATTCTTTCTTTGTTTTGTGCTGTTTTGCCCTTTTGACCAAACAGAGGCTAGAATAAATAGTGCAGCAGAATAAATATCAAGGGTAACCAGTGTTTCCAGATGAGATAAATATGAAAAAGGCTGAGTTTCTGATCTGTGCTTTTTTTGATATTTACCCTACCAATGGAACATATGAATAAACACGTTCCTGCACTTTTCAGAGCCTGAACAAAAAAAATTAATAATGTTTTTTCGAACTGGCTGTGTTCTTTTGATGTTTTTATTTGAGTACAGTTCAAACCAAAAAATAGGAATGATGAACATTGTGATGTTTAAGGCTTTTTGAGGCAAATTTGTTTGTAAAACAATGTGTGTTAAGCACAGTTTCATAATGGTCATCAATTGCAACAGCACACTAAATCACTATTATTTAGACATCTGGTGCATCTCAAATATCAACAGAGGCCCTGTTATATGAAGCTGTGAGGCATTTAACTAATTCTCTCACATGCAGCAAACAGTTATTAACCAGAGGTTAATGTGAACATTGGATTAGTCAACAGATGCTAAATGTCCTTTAATATGGAGGCACATCTTGCTTTTAAAATCAGTTTTTGGGGAATTATTGTCATCTGTGCTGCAGAACATGGGCACTTTGTCTTGATAGATGTGGGAGTGAGGGATATGGCCAAAATCTTTTATTACAAAATGCATAATTTAATGCAAGCCAATTACAAAAATGGTTTGAAAATACCATACTATACTGTAGAGTACACCTTCAAGTTTGAATATCTTCTTTCTCGCATGAGACAATAATGAACAAAACTCTCAGGACAATAAAACTAACATTTTTTGAAACTAAAAGCATTAAGGTTTTAAGTGAGAATAGCTGCTTTAAATGTCAAAGGTCTTTAGGTTAACAGGTGCAAAACTTTATTGACTGAAAATAGTCAGTTCCTGCTTGTGTTTATAATCCCATGTTCTCTTGATCTTTTCTCCTTATGGCAGGTAGCAAACCAGCTTAAATATGCATCATTATCAACAACTGTCAATCTTCTCATCACATAAGATCGTAGTAAGCAATCCCACTTTTCAAGTCTATAGAGGATATGAAAGACTATAAGCTCACATGAAAATTGCAAAATTAAGAAAAATTCTACATTTTTTTTCAAAAATCCTCAAAGCTATATTGCCAAAGTTGACAGGGTTCTACTTTTGCAGTTCATATACCAAACTATCACCCATCCCTTTCATCATTGTATGATTACCACTACAAAGGATTGTTCTAAACACTGATATAACTCACTCACCTTTTATTTTTTTACCATCAGATGAATGTTTGTATGATTCCCTTTAGAGCGGGGAACTTAATTCATATGGTACATTTTGCATCACAGAGAAAAGTCTTTTCCACAGGCAAAAAGATTCTACTTCCCTTGATGCTGATAAAATATTGAAGAACCCATTGCATGATGGTCAGGATGAACACCAAGCTATTTTTTCTTGCATTTACAAGAACATTTAAAGCCTCTGGGCCACGATCTGAATAAATTGAAAGTACCTTTGATTTATCTTTGTTGTCTCAGGGCATTTGCAGTTTTACTGATCTTTGCCCAGAAGCCATTATTTTACTATCATCATGATGCGACTAATTGTTTTTTTTATACATTTGTAAGACTTTCTGATTTAACTTCGGTCCTATTATTCTCCAGTTTGCACTTTTATACTGCTGATAACAAAGATCAGACTGACTCAGCTTATCTTACAAAAGGGAAAAAATGCAGGTATATTCAGTGAACTGTGAGATGAGAAGGTCTAATTATTGCAGCTGTATGTTGAAGTCAAACCCACTCAGTAGTAATAGAGTGCAGTATGGATGCTCCCACACATTTACTCACATTAGCTCATGCAGGCCCTCTGAAACACCATGAAGCTTGAAGAACCGTTAAATAACTGTGGTGTGATCAGTCAGTGCTGGTTACACAACTGAGGTTGTATGAGTGTGTGTACCTTTAAATTAACATGCTAAATTTCCAGCATGCAAATGCGAGTGTAAGTTGGCATGCTTTTGTGAAGCTGCAACTCTCAGCAGCAATTTAACTGGATTATATTATTTATGCTGTTTGTTATGTTTGCAGTTTGGTTTCAGGCACAAAGAAGGAGAGAAGGAGAGAGAGTGTGAACCAGGTGAGACAGTGGAGAGCTCGTTCTGCTTTGCTGCTCACGTTTATTGCAGTGGACTCTACAGATTTTACATAACTGGTATACTGTTATCAAATGTGGATACTCCTCATCCTCCTCATGCAGTTATTTACATTGTAAATTCTCTTTTTTTTTGCTCTACTTATTATCAGATGAGTCTCTTTAAAGCTGCATACATTGTGTTTGTGTGTGAAATTCAGTGTAAGGATGGAGAGAAGGAAAAGATAGAGAGGGAGTGAAAGCAAGAAGAACAAAGTGGGAAGGTGAATACTTGTAGCAATGTAATATTCAACATTCTAATTTTTAATGAATGATGAGAACATAAACAATGATAGACAGCTGTTTTTATAAACACAATAATTATAAATGAACCAATAAATGGAATATTATTTTTTTCCATATATACCTGCTCGGTCTCCAGGGAAGTTTCTTACACTACCCATGGAGGCTCTCTGAAAAAAATGCTTAAATCACTCAAGGTGTCACAGACTCTTTTAATCTTTCATACCGTCTCTCATACCGTGCACAAGGATTTCGATTTAGATTAACGGGTTGGGTTTTTTTTCTTACAGAGACCTATCTCCTATGACGACAAGAAACTAGGAAAAGAATGGAAAAAATGGCAGCATGAGGCAAGAGTTTGAGAGGCATTTCCCATTACATAAGCCTCACATTATGCTTTTATTCTGTATCACGTACCTCAGTGTCAAAATGTAAACACCAGATGACAACAAACTGTGAGGGAATGTGTGTATGTGCGTGCCTGTGTGTGTTGTGGGGGTCTCTACAGCTGGACCATCTTTCATCTCAGCATCTGTCATTTTTTTTTCCCCATCTCATCCCTCTGTCTCTGTCAGTGCCACCTACCCCTCCCCTCCCTCTCCATCTCTCCTCCCATCCATCCATCCATCCATCCATCCATCCATCCATCCATCTCTGCTCACCCGGCTCCCTCTCCCCTCCCACCCTCCCTCGCTACATCAGGCTTTATCCACCCACTGAGCTGCCCCGTCAAAGTGAAAACCCAAACTGTGTCAGAGGGAGTGAGATCAAACACCTTTTAGTACTGTCAACATTTAAAGCTAAAATATCTAATGCAGGGTCTTTTTTTTATTATTAATCCTTAACAAACCCATATCGTGTTATTATATGAAAGATAGTTATTATATGATAGAGAAAGCTGGGAAGAGGGCATAGTTTCTATACATTAAAAGGTAGTTTAACCAATAATTCTAAGGGATAATGAACAGAACTGACTAGATTTGGTAACAGTTTCACTCACAAATTACAGCAAAAAGGAAGTTAATTTAAATTTTGCTACAGCGAGAAAAAAAGAAAAAGCTCCAGAGTGTGTAGATTACCAAGCAAAGAGCAGTAAATTTACAGGTGCAGAAAGACTAGCTAGGCTTGATTACTGGAGTTACTGGATACAAGTTTCTTTTTACTAATATTGTACATTTGTGTTGATTTTATGATGAAAAACATGTCAAAAGGCAGATTCAGGTCTTAAAGCAGTTTGACCAATCGCTTAGTTACAGCCTTTAGACCCCGTATAGCTTTATGCATATATGTGATTATAAGTAGAGGATTGATCCTGTCTACTGCTGGATAAATAATCTTCCCCCCCGGTCCCCCCTTAAGCACATAATCCTACATTATATTTGAGATGAGAGACACAGAGGTAAACCAGATTATCTTCTAACTGGAGATTCAAAAGCCCTGTGGCCACACCTTGTCGTTCTTCTGACGCAGATCTTCAACAATACTAAGACCTTGTACTTCAGCTGCACCACAACTCAGCCATCTTTCTCACCAACCTCTGTGTTTCACCCTCCACAAATGGCTCATTAAATCAAACAAAGGACTGAAAATGGGAAAAATGCAGGCAAACGAAAGTGAGCACCAAACTCTTTACAACTTTAGCATCACTCTCGCAGAGATGCACACTCAGCATCCACACACAGTAGAGATGCACTCAGTGCAAACAGGGTTTCATTTAAAATCCCTTTGCCGGCGACTTAGCTCCTCTTAAGCTCTTTTCACACCAACAGAGGCAGCGAAAAAAAGGTACATTGCAAAAGGCCACCTCGCTGGTTTTTAAAAGTCTTTCACAGTGTCCTTTTGAAAAACCCAGTGAACACAAAAAAAAAATGCTGCTGCATCTTTTGGTTGTAAACAAGGTCTATTAAATTTGAAGTGCAGCTTTTAAAGTCAAAACCCAAAACCCTCTGAAACGTTTTTTTTTTTTTTTTTTTTTTTTGCTTTGCTTGAATTGAATTTGTACATGTTTGTCTGCAAACTGTGGAGGAGTCATGCCATAAAGTGGCCTGTCAATAAAGAGCCATTGTACAAAGTCATGAATGCTGGTCCATTCAGCTTGTTTTTCTCATTTCCATTATATTTGTAGAACATGACAGAAATATGTTAATCTTGACCCATATTTTCCCTTATTCTTTCCTGCTGTATTTTTCTTCACCTCACAAATCTCAGACTAGTCAAAAATATACACAAAATAAAACTACTGTCATTAAGAGTGGCTAATGTTTCTGTTGCATCTCTGTGTATAATTTAGAGTACATTCCTCACTGAATTATGATATATGAAAGTGTTGGATTGTCGGTTTTCTTGTCCAAAGATATTAAAATAAACAGTGGAGACAGTCTCATCATTTAAAATGAGCCCGAGTTTAGACAGAGTCAAGAATTATGATTACTGTGGATTATTTCAAAATTCACCCTTTAATATTTGGTGGCTACATGTTAATAACAAATCCCACAGATGTTACCAAGCAAAGTGGTTAATCAATATTTAGATGACTTCTCCACATCCAGATTATCCACATCAGTCTTCAGGTCATCACTGCTGCATATCGAACATCTCATAATACTGACAAAGTTCAGTAATGTAGTTTTTATGTGTTCTGCTTGTATTTTCAATCATGTTCAAAATACATTATTGATCCAATTTCCCTTAAACCACTGCAGCAGCCCAGCTTTGTATTTCTCTCATTGTTTTATTAGCATGAGCGAAACAGTGCTGGAGGTTGCCGTCACCAGTGGGATCCATTATAGATTTTTCATCTTCATGTTAATGTAATACAATACAGAAATCTGTCAGTATTTCAGTACGTAACATGACAAGTTGTCTGACAATCTGCCTGCTGAGAGAGATGCACATTACATTTAATGATGCACACAATGACCACAATGGGAGGGTGGAGGATTGCTGATCAATACCGGTGACTCAGCAATTTCTAGGCCAAGTGCTGAGACGTCTGCTTTTCAAAACTCATTCTTCAAAGCATATTCACTGTTTTGGAACAATAACCGCCCCCTCAGCAGAATTACAAGAGACTCCAAATCCCTGAGTCTCGCCTTTAATTAGCTACCACACTTTCAGCCTTTTCTCAACCCGATATAAATATCTGTTCTGCTTGTATGAATATTAGTTATATCAACAACAATTACAACAACAACAACAACAACAATAATAATAATAATAATAATAATAATAATAATAATTACTATTAGCATCTACAACTTCAAAGTGTTTTATAATGTTTTTTAAGCCAATATTGAATCTGAGTGAACATTCTCTGGTTTTTTAAGGAGTGTTCGGACAGTTTCCATATGAAAGTCTAAACTTATCTGTGTCAATATTAGATGCTCATAGCAACTGCTCCAGCTGACGTGGTAGGAAGAGAGACAAAGTCCCAAGTGAGCTGGAAGTCTTGCTTACTATCAAGCAAGAGAAGCTAAGTTTGATACATATATGACACATTTTTGATATAGGTTTCTAAGCAACAAAAAATTCCTCAATAAAACCAAGTTATTTTGGTGTGAAAAGCCAACCTGTGTAATTTTTTCAGAGATATCCATGTGTTGATCTTTTCTTACAATTAATCTTTTATTGTTTTTTCCTGCATCTTACCGGGTATTTTTGGTGCCTGAGTAACCAAACCGTGACTGTGCCACAACGTAACCAAGTATTTAGAAAGGTTTAGAGGCAGGGGGGCTTTGCATGTCAGACATAGACACTAACAGGTACCTTGTGTAGCATCACAAAACGGGTGATATATGATGAGCCAGAATGAGAAAATGCTGAATTTCCAGTAAATTGGTGAAAGAAAATGCGGAGTAACATGCGTTTTAATCTGCCATCGTTTTTCAAATAAAAAATTTAGCACTTTGAGATAAACAGCTGCTGGCACTATTTTCCCACTCAGGTGCAATTAAAGCCTTAGCAGAAGAAATGGTTTTATAGGAGTAAATTGAAGGATTTCAACAATTACGCCATTAGCTCAAATGATTGTGAATAGGCAATTATGTAATGATGACAAATACTGTCACTTGTAAATTATAGATCATTTGCATGTCGTACAGGGCTTTTACACGCTCATGTTTCTGTTGCAAGCACGACTTTTTTAAATAATCTTACCAAGTCAGACAAATGCAGTTTAAATGGGACTTTAATCTTGCAGTATCACTTAACTAAAGAACAACTTGGCCACCCAGCTTCTCTTATATCTCTTTCACAGAGTGATTTATCAGTGGTCTTCAAAATGCTGCAGACTCGTTTGAAGCCTGGATAAATCACAGCGGCAGTTTCAGCCAGCAAATTTAGCCCGGTCACAACCACAGTTCTTTCACCAGGTAGCCTGGAAATTTAGCAGCAATTCAGAGCCTGGGGAGGTTATCCTGACAGGAACATCCCCGTCTTTGAAACAGCGGCGCCGACCTGACAGCAGCTTGACTCGCTAAGTCAACACAGGCCTAATCCCCCTGCGGTGAAATAAAGTTTTATTTATTTATTTTATTTCATTTGAACTTATTTATTTCATTTAGGATTTATGCCATTTTGATTTCATGAAACAGGTGGTCCAGGCATGCTTAAGTGTAATCCACTCTGAATAATACTGTTATTTGTTCCAGACTGTTAAGTCCATTGAGCTGCATTTTGGTGATATGTCAGACTGAATACATTTTCACAGGCCGACCAAGCAGATGGTTTGTCCACAAAAAAAAAAAAAAAGAAAAAAGATGAGAACAAGAAGGAGCTGAAAGACAGTGTGACATATGTTGGGCATTTTTTGAGCAGTTTACAGATGTTGGCATACAGGCAAGGAGGGATGGTGCTTTGTAGACATGTTTACTGTTTTTCAGCATTTATGGAGAAGCGGTCCTGAAAGCAGATTGTTTTCCTAGGTAGAATTTTCAGAAATGTGGATCACCTACTGGAATCCCACGGCCACAGAAAATACCTACGTCTGATTGGCTGGCAGGTATGAATTAACTTTTAATTATCAAACAGAAGAGCTGGACACTTATGAAGGAGGCATTTGCAAATCATATGTACAATCCAGATTAGTGTAAGTAAAGAGTGATGTTTAGCAACAGAGCTTTGGTTATTTATGCAACCAATAAATTATATTAACCTACATCACCTCTATCACTTTAATTGTGCGGGGTTTTTTTATTATTATTAGAACAGCTAAATATGCTTCTCGCACATTATAGGCCTACAGTATATTATAAGATATATGATCAGGAATACGGCCCATCATAATGCAGTGCTGTCACAGTTTTGTGTTTTAGCACCATGAGAGTTAACTTACTGCGACGATGAAAGGCTTTGAAGCTCTGCTTTAATAATGTAATAGTGTTATGATACAGTGGTAAATGATGCTAATCATACACATTAGCACACAATTTTAATCACCTTTAATGGGCAAAGCACTTTTGCATGTGGGTGAGGACACATGAGAGTAAAAGCAGCACAGCTGACTGGAAATATTAGAATTTTTGGGATTTTAGAAACATTTTAAGACCAACCACAGACTGCTCTTTGCTTTAACAACTTTCATTCTAAATGCCAGGACTTTATGGGTGTTACTATTATGTGCAAATATAATCAAGTATCAGATCTGAATGTGCACCCCATTGGCTCCAAAAGTAAAATGTGAAGGTAAGAAATAGGCTAAAATATTGCTCCCTTCTGTAAAAACCTCCCCTGTTGTTCACATTCACAAAACTTCGACAGCACCTCCTCTTGTGCTAATTTTATTTTTCTGAGCAGTATTATATCATTTTCTGCAGAAATTTGCCCATGCACACAAACATCTTTGTTCACTGTCACTTGAAACAAGGTCTGAGCAGTTTTATAGAGAAAATGTTTCATCTAGTAATGTTGTCGCACTGTTTCGTACTTAGAAGTCACCTCCTGCCAACTCTAATTAAAATAATGGCTGTGAAAAACAGAATTTATTTTCATGTGTCAAAACAGCGCCAAACCATGTTTAAACCAAGTGTCTAAAATTAAAAGTAAAGTAACAAAATATGAGCAATTAATGACATTTCTAGGAGCTTACAGCCAGACAGTGTTCATAATGATAAACACACATTTTCGGGCAAATTTTAGGATCCGTAGCCTTTAATAAAGCAAAAAAAAAACCTTTCAGAAAAAAATTCATGGCCATGATCTTTCCAGCCATCACAACATGAATTCTGCCAAAATCATTTTCTGTTTTTAAGGATCTAAATGTCTGGTTCCAGCTGTTTAGGAAGGACTCAGTTCAACCGAGCTAATTTCTGCAAACCTTGAAAAAAACCTGCAAACAGCTGAGGAAGAAAGTGGGAGACAGTCCACCACAGACACACACAAACCTTTGATCTGCAGCCCTGTGAAACCGTCCAGATGATGCATACTCACACACATGGTGTATGTATGCATGTGTGTGTATGAGTGTGTGCATAATCACGGATCTCTCTACAAAATGTCAGCGGACTTCAAAGGACATCACACATACACAGCCACATAGTGCATATCCCATTATTTGGAGAAATAGGCCAGAATATATTCTGCAGCAGTGTATTTCGGTGTGTGCATGTGTGTGTGTGTGTGTGTGTGTGTGTGTGTGTGTGCGTGCGCAACTGGGGCAGAAATAGTGTATGTTTTCCAGCAAAGTTGGATTCTTTGAGCAAAGAGCACAAGAAGTTTTCAAGGATGGAGTTTTGGTGCAGGAATAGTGGAACAGAGATACAAAGATACACACACACACACTAGAGTATAACTCCCAAGTACAGGTATACTGGTATCAGTGTTATAAATTCATCTTAATTTTGAGCCGTGAGACTTGCCTGAACAAACCAGCTGTTTACTCAAGTTTACAAATATTTTAAGAAAAGAGCACACACTCGACACAGATGAGTAAACACAAAGAAAACACCTTTGGATATACCATAATGAATCCTGATGCTAGGCAACCACCAAAAACAGGGCTAATTCTCATGTCTTCCTGCATCACAACAGAAAACAGACAAAAATGGAAGACAGAATAGCAACAATGTCAACTGAAGATGATAGACAACAGAAAATGGAGCAAAAGAAGTGACTTTGAATTAAATTAAATTCTTGTTTGTTTGGATTTACTTTACTTTTGATTCCCTATGTTTTAAATATTATACATATATATTATTTAAAATAGTTTAATAAAATGCTTCAATTTTTTTCATGAAGCTATCATCTCCTCCAGGTTTCTAAGTTTGGGCTGTATCCCTCTTTAACATTTCACCAAGGTAAACATGGTACTTGTGTAAAAACATGTAAAAGCTTAGCTATTGATGACAGAAGTCATAGAGAATGTGTGACCGTCTTGTCTGCAATGCTGTGCATCTAAAGTGCATTTAGCTTACTAAGACAAGTTTTGGACTGTAATACTACATGTTTAGTATACCAAAAGAATAAAGAACAAATAGCAAAAAAAAAAAAATCCCTTCTTCCATTGACTGTCACTGAAAGACCCATTATCACAGTGGAGGTTTAACTTGTTACACTCTAATACCACGACTTTCTCTATGCAAATACTGCAAACAGTCTGATCTCTGTTAACAGGCTCACCTCACAGCCTGTTAGCCTGTTTAGTTCTCATTGGAACTAAACCTAAATCCTCCCTACATTTGCAGATGTGTTTCTTGTTGATAGCATTACTTTGTAACTTGTTTGTGGCTTTCAAGTACATATAAGCACAAGTGTGTTTGTGGTGGGAATGCACTCATGTTTGTTATGAAGCTGATTGTTTTACCTCGGGATTAGTTTTACTTGGTTGACTACTTTGATGATTCATGGCAATAAAAAAGGTAACCCTCAATGAAAAACATATTTGAATCTGCCATTGCTTGCAGTACTAGAACAGTATGTCCCTTCCATAAATGCAACTTACAATATTATAATATTATATTGTTATATTATAATATTAAAACTGTTATCATTCTTCAGCACCAAAAATGGCATCTCCCAACTGTGGACATATTTCCTCCAGATGAAGTTATAATGATAATATATGAAAAATAAAAATATGAAAATAAAAACAAAAAAATCAACATATACACAGCCCCTGGAAACTATTTCCATACAAAATGTGCTCTGGATTGCTGATGTGCAGCTGAGCAGTTTGTTTCTCAAATAGTGACTCATTCTTCCATCTTAACACATTTCTGTAATTCATCAACAGCAAACCAGGAGCGTGGGTTATCAGGCATTAGCTGGAAAATGTTTCTCTACATCTAGAGCATTGAAAAATGCTTATCAATAGGGCCAAAATCCATTTCAAACATTCAAGATGTGTATCAATACTCACAAGTCTCATTAGCGCTTAAAGTGCTTCTGACTGTTTTTTCACACACATTTGCATCTTGCCTGATAAACCAGCAGGCGCATACATATTAAAATACTCAGATTTTTGCTCATTTGGTCGTAATCATGTGGGAGAAAAACTGGATTGAGATTTGTGAGCATTTGTGTGAGGAGGGGATCTGTTTGTTTATGTTTACACACTGACGCTGGATTTGTAGGAGCAGCTTACCGGAGTTCTGTTTTAAGATGGAATTTCTCATTTGCTTTTGAGTTCTACATGGTGTGAAATCAGTGGCCTGTTCAGCCTGAGTGGGCTGCATGTGAACTAATTAACAACCATATGTATCGCATGTGTTTGGTTATGTTAGAATCACTGCAAGCCTATGATGGAAAACATAAACAGTATGGCTATAAGTTAGTTCCAAGTCACTGCTTCGCCTCAGAGGGATTGAATTGAATTACATACAAATGAATAAAAATGACAATTACAACTAAACTGATCTCTCAGATTTTAGTTATTTCTATTCATTGTAGTGCTAGTGTGCTCTAAAAAAAACTTTTCCAGAGTACAACACTTTCATAGAAAGCACTACAGCGAGGGCCTTTTTGTCCAAAGCCTTCTAAGGTTCACTGGGCACTGTATATATTTTCAGTATGGCTGGCCCCAGTGGATCAGGACTCACTGAACTGGCAGTTGTAGTGTTCTGCTCTGCCCCTCAAGCTGCCTACAGTATGCTTATGTATACATTATGTATACTGACACACACACACACACACACACACACACGCACACACCGATACAGCAATACATCAATGCTTTTGCATGTGCAGCATCATTTTAATTCATGTATGTGATTCATATGATTCATCTGTGGACGTGTGCAGCTGGATTAACATTAAAGTGTGACCAGGCTCACTGTTAAAAACAACATATGCGCCTGTTTTAGTCATGACATACAGTTTATGGCGAAGAGATGCTTCTTCACAGCTTGTCAACTGCATCTCTACACCTTTCATTTAGCTGTGTGAAAATCGTGAGATGCCTGTTTTAAAGCTTTCTACCTATTGTCTAGCCTCAGAAGTGAATAGATAATACTTCAACACTAAGCTGCTTTAAATGCTGATTGTGTGCATGGATGACAGTCGATACCATTCCTCTGATCTGATATTTGTTCATCTTGTGCGACCCATCTTTAAGCCTCAGTAAACCTCAGTGTGACACATTCTCTTAGAGATTATGCTTTAAACCGTGTACTAATATCACATTATAATGCAGGCCAGCACTACCTATAGCTGCATTACATAAGACCATGATGGAAACACCCACCATCTGGTGACTGTGAAGTTAGCGACCATCTCTATAAATAATAGCCAACAACCTTTTTTTAATCCAAGTACTGCACGTAACACAGCATGCCATCTATTCTACTTATTTGTACACACTGGCACTGTGCACATTGTCCTCTGCATGAACCATTAAAATAAACCAAACTGTGACAAAACTACAGCAGATGTTTAATCTGACAAAGAGGGTCCCGTTCTATGACATGATGATATATAAGATGTTACAGTAGAACATGAAAGCACTCTATCAATTACTAAACTCTTGATTATCTAATCAATTAAAACATTAATTAGCTCCCTTACATAAACTTTTCAACATTGAACTGCTCGATTTATGTTTGCAAAAGCTGACTCTAACAGTTTTGAATCAGGGCCAAATGGTCAAAAGGTGACAAACATGGGGTTTGAGAACCTCAGAGGCACAAAAGGACACATATTGTGTCACTGCAGCATAATGTGAACTCAGACACTGAAGGCCTGAGGTCAGATCTCAACTCCCTAGAGGGTAAATCCAGCCATGCCTCCATTAAAAACAACAGCAACAACACAGAAAAGAGCACCTGAAGGCATCATCTTTTCTCCTTTCAGCTTAAAACCATAATCAAACAGCAGCCACTGTGGCAATTGCAGGATAATTCACTTTATTTTCTCAAGTCATTTTCTTTAAGCACATGTTCTGTATTGATTTAGGCAGTGCTGGGATTTCTGCTTGTGTCTCTCTTATTCCTCCACTAAGCCTTTACTTTGACCAAGCTGGCTGTATTATACATATTGAGTTAGGCAGGGGCGGGCTGTCTGCCAGACACTGATGTAATTACATTGCTAACAGTCATTTTGTCAGGCAGTGTGAGCTGTGCACAGGTTGTAGCCTTTCCCTCCCTCACTTTCGGAGGTGACATTACACTTGCTCTCTCCCTCACTCTCTCAGTCTCGCTCTGTCATCGATGCAGACACTGAAGGCCTGTCAGGGTGACAGTGGCGGTGCCTCATGCTTAAAAAGCGTTTGACTTGTAACTTTTGCTGCCGTCTTCTCCGTGTGTGTGTGTCTCTTTGTCTGGCTGACATTAAATTTGCCTTTACATTTTGTCACTGCTTTTATTCTTCGCCTTTCCTCTGTGTTATAAAACTTTCAAAACTCTTCTCTTTGTTTTTTTTTTTCCATAGGGCGATAACAAAAGTCTGTCCCTGTCAAGCTGATGGAGGCCAATTTAATAGTACATCCAACGGCCTTATTATTCTAATCATATCAGAGCTGCTTTGTTTCTGACATTATCGTGAAGTTGTTGCGGCAATTTTTCCCGGTCTGCCTATAGGGAGTCAAAGAACAAGACTGGAAAGGTAGCATGCACCAAGAGTT
>JAPZDV010000007.1:20310629-20343378 GCA_029814665.1 Acanthurus lineatus
GAAGTTACAACAGGATATAATCTGTGGCAAGGCGTCAAACAGCAGGATGCATCAGGTCATTCTTAGGTCAAAACAGCAGTGAACAGCTGAGGCTACAGACTAATTACAAAGGCATTCAAAAATTCCATCACACAGTGAATAAACTTCAGTCAATATGCAACTAAATCTATAGCTAAAAATCTTCAGAGGTGACTCCACACACAACTGCTGCAATCAAAAAAACACAGTGTGCCTTCAGTTCACACAGAACAAACACACCGAAGCAGAAATAAACCTTTGGACACATACCTGAAAAAAACAAAGACAAGCTGAGCACAGAAACAGGAAGTAAGCAGGTCAGATCACACACTGCACAAGGTCAAACAGAGGAAGGAGAATGAATGAAAAAACAGGTATTTTTGGAGGAGAACAGGTGAGATGATGTGTTTCAAGTCAGTCTTGTGTGTGCAGGAGAATGCAGCTTGGACAAAATCCAACAGGAAGGATCAAAGAGAACTCCCGATAAAGGAAAGGGTTTATTCTAAAATCCAGAGACACAATGTGAGATCTGGTTAAATCTGACTACATCTGTCTAAATTTATAGTATCAACAAGTCCTTGATACAGTCTTTCATTTTCATCCATCCTTTATCTTTATCCTTTCATTCCTTGGGGTCATTGTGGAGTTGAATCTTATCTCTAAGCATGCAGGGCAACAGGTCAGGAACAAGGCATTAACAAGCACACAGAACTGTAAGTTTACGACTAGAGAAGCTCATGAAACATTCAAAGACAGTATATATTTTTCTGTAAGGTGAAAGAAAGTTATACATCTATGAAAATCTTTGTCGAGCCGAAAGTTGAGTGGTAATTCTCCCTCAGCTCATCACTATGATATGCCCCTTTCACATTCTATAAAGTGAACTTATCCACTGCTAATGTGAAAATTACTATTAATGTTTATTCAAGTCTCTAAAAGTCTTTAAACGCCATTCAAAACTGTCGAAAGGTTAAGATCCAAATTCACTCTTCAAACAGTTTCCTTTCACTGTACAAAAACAGCATAACAAGATGACATCCTGATCCTTTAAAGGTTTTTTGCACAGTATGAATGTTTAATCCTGCAGTCACATCTTAATGCTAGATTGAACAAGATGTTCAGCGAGAGGTCAGCTGATACGGAGTCGATTAACAAAGACATACTGGAGTTCTCTCTTTCCTGACGTGTGAGTCTGATTTTGGAGATTTTTTTTAGTCTGACAGTCAAATGCTCCCTTTGGTGAGTCTCGTATTTAGAGATGAAAATTCAAAATAGTGTTCTCCACAAGGTTATCTCGCAGCAGCATTCAAAGGTTTAAGCCACTGCAGCATCCTTCAGAGCAGGTTTTTTTTTTTTTTTTGATCATTAGAGTTTTGAAATCCCATTTTGGCATTCTGTTATCGTTGCCTCCTCTACTTTACTGTGATTTTTCAAAGTAGCTTCAGTGGAAGCTGCCTTCCTATCTTCACCGAGCAGCAAAAATCACTGACAGAACGCTATTTTTTAAAACAGGTCATCTTGTTCCTGTTTTTCCCTCTGAGGTAAAACTTATCATCCTTCTCTTATGCTTTGTCTGATTCTACAAATTAAATATGACTCTTTGTAGAAAAATATCACAGAAATGCTGACTTTACTAACATATATCTTATTATGAATTCACACAATATATAACATCTTTGTTTTCCTTCAAAGTTGAGGTTTCTTCAACCTGTTAGGGAAAGAATAAGCTTGTATTTTCTTGGCTGTTCTATATCTTTTAATATCCAGTGGGGAGATTTTGCCTGTGGATATACAGCCAGCACACACTCCAATACACACACCCACACAAAAATCCCAAGCTGCAAACACTCCCCTGCTCTGCCAAAACAATGTCACCTTCTGATGTACTTAGTCAGAGGTAAAGACAACTGGACCATAACCTTGAATTACACTCTGCTTGTGTCTGTTAGTGTGTGTGTGAAGCTATTGTTTTCTTATGTTTTATGTGTATCTATGTGTGTAGGTGATTAATCAGAGCACTATCTTAAACAATGTCAGCCTGGAGATGATATATAGGAGCTAGAGGCACAACAACAAGAAGAAGAAAAAAGTGCACATACACACAGAAACACACGAAGGCACATGCACACACACACGGTCAAAAACACCGTTTGCTTGCATCTGCAAGACATTCCATGGGAGTAATAAGTGACATAAACTACTTATAATTGAGTTCAGTTCATGCATAATATGCTGTATGACTAATTACTATCTTGTGCAGGCTTTTATAGCTGAACACAAACTCTCACACACACACACACCCATGCACACACCCACACACACGCATACTTCTGCACTCTAATTCCCACTGAACCCTAAAACCCAATAGGTGTGACACAAAATTACACTCCAAGCTCATTTTTGTACTATGTGGTGTGATTTTTTTGCTGCATAATTGCATTTTACTTTATAATCAATTGGCAATTTCTTCCGTAAGAACATTCAAACATGGGCTCATCCAACGGAGAGCCTCATTTACAACTCATAAATGTTCTCCTTCTATCAGAACCACACAAAAAGAGAGAGTCCAGTCCAGTGTTGACAGTCTGCAGATTCTTAACTAACTTCTCTCTCTTTGCCAAAATGGCACATGAAACAGTGTTTCTGTGCTTTTTTTCACGGGGAGCAGCTTTGTGTTTAATAACTGAGAGCACAGCAGCACACACAGGGCTCCTCAGTCTGGCCCTGTGTTTTCTATTGAAAAAGACAATTGCTCATTGCTGACAAGCCTTTCCCCACATGGAGAAACATTTATGCACACACCCACGCAATCTCAATTTCTCCTCCTGACACACACACACACACACAAACATGCCCGAGTTCAGAGCATCTCATTTTTATCCAAGTTTATATCTCTGGGTCTGGCCTGTTGTGCTTAAGGGATCCTTTTCGATTCTAATGGTGCCATCCCTATTGTATTCTTGCCTTCCTCAGCCTGTTTGGTTCATGTTGGCTTGTAATTGCATGTAGTTGCTTGTTCACAGTTTTTCCAGTATAAAGAGACGCACACACCGGCCTCTGTTCAAACCACAAATTCAGTCCTTCCACAGAGTCGTACATCTCCACACTTAAAGACTTTCTACATTATTGCATCCGAGATCAATGGACTGCAATTACACAGACCAAACCAGACCATTGTGCAGAATTTAAAAAAGGAATCAGTGTGTTAATGAGAAAATGTGAGAAGGAGTAAAAACAGGCAACCCTTGGCTGCATCTTTGTCAGCCACGCCATAACCCCCCCCCCCACATACTGTTAATTAGCTCAAACATTTTCTCTTCTGCAGGCTCTTCTCCCCTCTCAATTATGTGATAGTTAACAAAAGGGTGATCAAAAACATTAAATTGCATAAGCTGCAGTAAACTTTCATTAAAAAGAACATTTAATGGCAGTCAAATGAGAGATGTGCAATACATTTTTGCTTATTAGCTCTGGTGTTACTTAAGCAAACACCAAAATTGCTGGAAAGCCTTGGCAGCTCACGACTCACCGCTGTGCTCATCTTAAATTGAATTGGAACAGAAACACATTTAAGTTGATTGCCATTTTTAAAGTGTGTGTAGGTTAAAACAATGAAAGATTCAAAGTGGGGTTTTATTCTATTAAAAACCTACTTAAAGTAACAGCGACAAAAAGTCACAGTTCTTTTAAAAAGCACCAATTAATTGTCCGTGTACCCGACAACTCTGCCAATCATAAGCTATATTTATGGATTTAGTGTTTCTTCATAATGTTAAAAATGCCACTATAATCTACCTGTTTTATAAGCCTAAAATATCCTTGACAATTTAAAGAATGTGACAGTTATGGAGGTGTTGTGTGAGAGACTTATCACCTGAATGTGCAACTCTCTTCAGTGTTACAGAGCTTTACATTGATTTTCAGCTCATTCTTTAGCTGCCTGGCCCTAAACTGTACTTACAGTCCACTCTCACTGTTCTCATAGACTCATTTTTGGTAAAAGTGGGCAGCAGTTTTCAGTTTAAAAGCTCTGAAAACTCTGAACACTACCTGCTCAGCGTCAAACTACAGACAGACACAGTAAGCAAATAGCTGGATAACATATGAAAGCAGCCTTTAGCAGCTTTAAAATCACAAACCGTCAGGATCAATGAGATATATAAGTACATACTTGACTTATAATGGGTTTGTGACACAAACACGACTCCACATTAATAATAATGTCGTTCCTCGATATTACAAATGTAAAAATAAATCAAAGAATTCAAGTTTACTTTATAAACTTAAAAGGTGATAACATGTTAGTATTGTGGACATTACTTGATTCTGTTGCACCCAAGTGTCCAAAGTTGTGGATGCCATTGTAGATATAAATATTCACCCTTAATAATCATCATCTCAATATCCGACCAATATCAGTTTCAGTCAATATTTTGATCTTTAGCCCCAGTTTTTCCATCACAAGTCTGTTGTCCAACCACAGCCGTTGTGTGACTGGAGTATCTACATGCATTCACACTGCTTTCTAACCTCCATGTTTAATATAATTGTCCCCACGCGTTGGCACATGAGGATCCTGTCAAATTTTGGTCAAGGTTGGATAAAACTGGAAGCAAACAAGCAGGTTGTTGAAATCTGGAGGTCCTCTGCTGCAGGGAATGAGGTTCAAATTTGATGAAAAGTATGAGAGCCTTTTAGGTCTGAAAACGAGTTCTGTGAGTCTGCACTCGAATGCAGCCCTCCAACACGAAACCGTTTTGATCTGATCATAAACATGTTTTCCATCTGCAAACCCACTGCTATTCCCCAGAGTGCTTGTGCGTGTGTGTCTGTAGGTTCTTGTGCGTTTGTGTTTTGTGTGATATGTCTTTTCGCAGTCTCAAGGAAGACTGCTTTGCTAAGAAGTGCTAAAAGCTTCAACCGCAATGGTGACAGGTTGCTCAGTGAGCTTGTGTGTGTGTGTGTGAGAGTTGTGTTTCCCTGCAACCCTGCTGTCACGCTGCTGCCCACCAAGCACGCCACATGTCACAACCACTCTCCTCTTGACTCGTCATGCAAGGACCTGATCGCACACTTTCAAACAGTCACTCAAACAAAGCTCAAAATCACGACAGCCATACAGTGTTTTTAGCTCATTACACATAAACACGTACGCACACACACACACAAAGCTTGCGATCAATGTGGAAAAGACTGCATTCTGATTGATTGCTGCAAGGTCAAATGGAGAGGTGAAGAGAGGTAGAGAGATACAGAGAAAGAGAGAGTGGGGAGTGTTTTGTTCCCAGTGTATCATTACTGGGTCATTATGGTGGTAATGACCCTGTAACTCAAACACCTGTCAACTGTATATACAAACTGTGCCATTTCTCTCCTTTCTCCCCATTTATCTCATCCTTATCTGTGGGGAGCGGTGACCTAAATCAGTATGACTCAAAGTAAGGCCCCAGGGCCACCAAGGGGTCCTTTAAGAGGATCCTGTGGGGGCTCTGGTAAATAAAGAACAATCACTGGTGTTTCATTTTATTGAACTACAATGGGATTAAAAGGGATAAATTCCCCTCTGATTATTTTTTCACCAGTTGTACATTTTTAAGACTGTTTTTTTTTTTTTTTACTTAACTAACTACTGAGGTGCAGCTCAACCAGCAGATTTCAGTCTGTGTGTGCTGGAAAGGTCTCTTCCGCTGCAGTAAACAGCCTTTGAGGTGAATGTGTGTAACTGTGAATGAATGTGAGGCACGACTTTGTTCAAAAAGAGCTCTGCACTCAGCAAGCATCCGCCTTGGACAAGTAAAAATGAACTGGCATCTAAAGTTGCAGTTCAGCGGGAAGTAAAGGCTGGGAACAACATGTTAGAATTCAGCCAATAGAAGGTCCAGTTTGGCATTCAATAGGCGACCAGCATCTTGTGTGAAATCTGGCCACTAGTGATGACAGTTTAATGGGAGAACATGTAATGATCAGATTGTGAATGTGCATTATGGGGCAACGGTAGAATGAAAATATAGAAATGAACCTCTTTCAACATGCTCAGGAATAATGTCCATACTGGGAAAATCTGTACCTCACAATTTACATCCAATGCTAACCTCACTACCAATTCTGGAAGCAGCCATTATCTTTTGTAGCAAGGCAGAAAGTGAGGAATGTTGTGTAAGCTGACTTTCCTTAAGGAGGCCAGAATGATCTAATTTGAAGTGTTTGTCATCTAACCCAGCAAATGGCCTTTTAAGCTGATATAAAGAGAAAATTTGCCATGTTGTTTTGATAAGGAGTAACAGAAAACCTGGATATATTTTGGCAACTTTCTTGGCAATTCGTTTGCATATTCAGTGTAGAAAGCTATCACCTTTCCTGCTGCCAACTCTTGCACCCAAAACAAAGGGAACTGTGTCACAACTAATAAGGTAATGTTTTCTCATACATTTCAGCACACCTTTAAAAACTTTTTTTTATTTAGAGTTGTTTCTTTATAAATTAAAATCATGAAACACATATAACATGGATATTTATATTGAATAAACTATGCTAAATAAAAAGTAATTTAATAATGGTTGTGCAACCCAGGGTTGTACAACAAAAATCAAAGTTTGTAGTCCTCTATAAGTGTAATACAGTTTAAAATATAAGTTGAATACATACACTTATCATATACACATATACATACATATATATGAATGTACATATTTACACACAGAAAATAACTCTGTTTTGTTTTGTTTTGTTTTGTTTTGTTTTGTTTTTTTTAATTTGCTTCTGGTGGAGCATGAACAGCAGCAATAATGTGAAAGTATGGTTGACATAAAAAATTAAAACTTTTGGTGGTCTGTCTGCTCAGGCCCAGCGGTTAAAGGGTGTCATAGACAGCGTTTGTCAGCAGTCAAAGTGCCCTTGGGCCCATTGCTGAGCCTCAGATTGCTACGATGGCTATTACTTTGGAGTGTGAATGTGAGTAATTTGGGGCAACAACATGTAAAAATCTCTGCTGACATTCACTCGACTTTCACTCTCTAAGCAGTGAATTAAGACCTGCCACTTGTCTCCTAAAGAGGTGCATCAGTCGCCAAACCCACATGACACAGATAAAGGAAATTACACCAAACTGAACTGCTTTGTCTCTTAACAGTCTCAATAAAACTAAAGGTGATAACTTTAGGGTTTTTTTCTGATTTGAAGTTCCTTCTGAGCTGGAGAAGACATCAAACAACCAACCTTAACATACAGGGAAATACTTCCCATGACAATAAACTGACAATATTTCTTTTTCTTTCTAAGGATGAAAGATTGGACAAGTACACCTGCCAAATAGAGCCTCACTGTAGCGTTCCCAATGTAAAATGTAAATAAAAAACAGTATAAATAAATGACAGTATGTAAAAAAAGTACAAGTATTTGCATGTGTTTACTACATGCTGAGAAACACCTAACATCCATAAGTTGAAATTAACAGTAATGAACCATGTTTACAATCACTTAACACCTCTGTAAATAAAATTGAGCTCCCATCTCTTCGTTGAGAGGCTAATATAGCTCTGTTTAGTGTGTGTGTGTTTGTGTGTGTGTTTGTGATTTGTTTGTTTATCTGGATTTGTATATGTACCACAGTGTGCTGATTACCGCTGTCTCATGTTGAAACATCTCAATTATGCCCGCTCATTTGTGTGTTTTCCCCTGTGTTTGTGTATTAATGTGTCACTGTATGTGTTTGTGCGTGTGTGTGTGTGTGCTGGAGTTATGAGGGATCCATTATGCCCCTGGTTTGTCAAGGAACACAGAGGCAGGGCTCACTGCCAAGACTGAGACCTATCAAATGCATGTGTGTGTGCATGTGTGTTTGAGTGTGTGTGTGAATGCACTCAATGGAGAACTTATTCAGACATAACCATGGGAATCGTTGTTTTCTATCAGATTTCCCCCAAAATCATAATGAAATTAACAGGCGGGGGTACATTTAATAATTTATTCTAACAAGGGAGGTAGCAAATTGTTTTGTGTGTCAGTGTGTTTTCCAAGTTATGCACTTATGTATTTGTTTGTGTGTGTTTGTGTGCGTGAGTGCGTTGGAATGAAAGCAGAGCTTCTCCACAGTCAGGCCTCAGGCATTTACTTGCATCACTCACTGTCTTTTTCTACAGTATTTCTGATGCTCCCTCACTCCGATCTGGATAAAAGATTCGTACAGAAAAAAACACAATGACAAACAACACTGTTACACTCTGCATGTATCTGTCCTTCACTCTCTCTTTGTCTTTCTAACTGTCTCTCTATTGGCGTCATTATAAGCCCTAATGAAGAGGCTTGCTGGCAAAGTTAACTTACTGCCATATCCCCATTTGCAGCCACACACACATGCAAACACACACAAACACAAACAAATACACACACATACACACAGCAAGATACGCAGTAAGAGCATTTAGAGAATTGGCTGTGAAGTTGCTCCCAGCTTGCCCACTGTGAACTGAACTGAGCTGTACAAACAGCATTTAAACGGTCAGGCTAATGGACTTGTATGCGTGTGTGAGTGTGTGTGTGTGGATGTGTGGATGTGCTTAATGTCTTTGAAATTGAGACAAATATGACATTGTAGTGTTGACTATTGAAAATTGGAATGAAAAGGACTTGAGAGAGAAAATGAGAGAGTTAAGGGTTGAGGGAGAAGATAAAGAGAGAGAGAGAGGAAATTGATTGAGACGGAGAGATGGGAAATATGGAAAGAGAAGGAGAAGAAGAGCACAAAAGAGTTTGGCAAAGACAAATGAAGCAATCAAACAGCGTGTTACTAGGGGCCAACATTTTATAAAACACAAAATCTGACAATTACTTAGATCAACCAGCAGAGCAAAACTTCACTTGTCATGCCAGCATGGGAGCAGTCAGTTTTGTTCTTTGATTCAAACAATCAGAAACAACCAGACCGAATCAAATGGTTGTTTGATTTTTGTCATTTCTCTATTCCAAGTTTTGGATTCACTATCCCAATTTTTCACCATGCTGTAAGAGAGGCAGCTTCCACTAATAGTATTGCCAACATATCCTTGTTGACCTCCCTGGATGAGCCCTTGAGACAGAACAATAGCAAATGACTGCACCGGCCTGTGGTGTTCATTTTCTCAAACAGCACTGACTACTAATTTTAATCACCCAAAACAGAAATACCATAGAAGTTATTATTTTAAATCTTTTCAAATAATTACTCAAATAGTTAAACTGCATGTGTACGTAACAAGAGCTACAAAACTCATCCTCCTCTTTTTCAGGTCATGAACTTATCAATCGCCACACACCCCTCAGATGTTCATATTGGTAACAAGCATCCAGGCTTAGCTGCAACAAGAAATCTTGTTGTCAGGCAACCAATGTGTGCAACAGCTACACTTAAGCCTCCAGCCTGGTTTAGGATCACTGAATCACCACTCACATCTGAGATTTCCAATACAGATCAATGTGATGTTGTGCTCAGAAGTATTGACCAATTAGACCTTTGAGAGGTTGGGTTTGAGAAAAGGACTTAATGTTGCTGCAAAGATAGCAAGCTACCTGGACAAATTCATGGAATGATGTAAAAAAAAAAAGGGCGATAAATGTAAAGGACATCACTACCATTGCACAAGAAGTTGTGAATCTGCATACTTGACATCTTTTACATCAATGTTAAGTGAATTCAGTGTAAATTTCTATTCACTTAGCAAACATTTGGTATTAGTAGTGTTTTCATTAGCATTCAGGCATTCCGTTACCATAGAATGAGTCCTTCATTTCCATAGAGGTATTTGACTCATCATAGTTCACTGTCATGTTTCTACAGAAACCTAATATGGACAAACCAAACACTGGCTCCAAAAAAAAAAAAGCTACTGTTGGTTCTCTTAAATGCTTGAAAAGGGAGGGGTAAGGAGGTGAGTGTTTGGTTGGTTGCAGTCTTTAACTTCACAGCTAGATGCCACTTAGTCCTTCACACTGGATCTTTAACTCTTGGCAAGAACCTGAATAAGTGCACTCCCCAAAATGTCAGCGTAAATGTCTTTTTCAAGCTTGTAAATGTACCGTTAACTGATTTATATTTGTCAAAGTCCAATGATCTTCCTGCAGTTTTCTGCCAACAGACATTCTTTGCTCTCCCTCTCCTTTCACCCTCTGTCCATTTTTGTTACTCCTTGCGTCTCATTGTCCTTTCTTGTCTATTAATTTTTGCCATCACTGCAGTTCTCCTCTCTCCTCTAAATTCCTCGTCCCTGTTTGTCCTCCTATCCTCCTCCTGAGTGATGTGGTGTGATGCGCACTGTTACAGTTTCTAATTAAACCTCTCCTCTGCAGCTCCTCCTCCCAAATCCGTCTCTGCATCCATCTGACCCCTCTAATGTGACCAGAGCTCCACTTCCTGTCCTTTCCTTCTTTACTCCTTTCACATTTTTTTTGCTAGCGTGACTTTTCTGGTGTTTCCTCTCCTCTTAACATCGCACCTCCCTCCTCCTCTCCTCACATTTCCTTTTATCTCTTTTTCCCTTGTTGTTCTCTCCCCCTTCTGTCCATCCATTCCTCCTCTCAATTACCTTGTCTGGGCAGCATCTGGTAGTCTGGCCCTGTGTGTATGTATGTGTGTGGGTGTGTGTGTGTTAGTGTGTGTTTTTGTGTGCAGATGACCAGGTGTGTAGGCTGTGTTGTGCTGGGTTCTTGTCATTCTGAAAGGAACAGCTGCTAACAGATAACAAGTGGCTGGCTTCCCCGCAGGTTTGGAGACAAATTAGGAACGCAGTCACATTATTCAGTCAGGACCTTTCCTGGGTCACCCTGGGCTTCGACTGTAACAAATGGCCACATGTTGGGGCGAATAATCTTCTTATCCAATCAGAAATAAAGATCATGAGACAGTTGTTGACTACAGTTACTCCAGGGTGAAGGATTCCATTATTTTTATGCTAAAGTTGACAATATTTGATGTTTTGTTAACAGTCTACCAGGAAGTTGATTGGTACTGTAACAGCTGATAGCCTTTAGGTTTAAGAGAATATGTACAAAAATAGTGACATGCCCTTGGGTTTTAGAAAAGTTTAACATTTCTGTGTTTTCAAATAATTATCTGATAAATCTTGAAATAAATATTGAAAATAATTTTTAGCTTATTTAAGCTGCAATCAAAAAGTTATTGGCAGAAACAAAACTATAGCAGTGTTACAACTTCTTTCAGTATCTGTACTTCTACCTTTACTTTGAATACAACAATTTAGCTTTTTCAAAAACTAGAGCTGCAAAATTTCAGCGAGCACAAGTACATTTCCTCTGTAGATGTTGCCATATCCGTAATAATCATATGAATTTTTAAAGAAGCAATATGTCTTTAATATGCTCACATTGGGATTAATCATCTCTGCCTGAAGGGAAATGTTACTCTGACTGTGTTAACCAACGTTGATAATGAATGTACAACAGAATTGCAGTGTGTGGAAAGTAACCTCTCTTGTTTTTTTATTCTTTTTGTTTCTGAACAGAGCAAGCAAGCTGCATTTTCATGTTCTATCATCAGTGACTGCAAAAGCCTAATGACAAAACATATAAGCCTCCCTGTTACTCGATGCTGCGCTCCCTCTGTGAGCAGGCCGTTTTGTGTCCCCACAGCAAGAATTAGGTTTAATGTAACTAGGGACAGAAATGGCATAAGCGAATGCAAATTACCTCATTGCAGCACTGTAGGACCCGCCTTCCCAAGTGACTGGCTGCCAGCTGTGGAGCTGATGGTTGAGGGATAAAACGAAGAAAGAAGATTAGGAAACCTGATAATGAAATTCTTACCGGGTCTTTTTAAAGCCTCTCAGTCTTCGTCTCTCTCTCTCTCTCTCTCACTCTCTCTTCCACACTCTTGCTCTGTGTCCCTGCCTCTCTCTCCCATTCTACTGAACTATTGAATAAATGATGAAATTCAATCTGGCTCTGCAATCACTCCAGTATTTTGTTTCCCTTCCTTTTCTGGCCTCTGTTATTGTCTCTCATTCTTATCTCTGCTACTGAATACAGGATGAAATCACAACATTTCTTTTTTTTTCTTGGAGTTGTTTTGTCCTGTAATCTCTTTTATACATGCATTTTTCTTTGTCTTCCTCCTAGAAATTTCTACAATAGTCCGGGTGGTGATTGACAAGTTTGTTGCCTATCGTTGAAGGAGATTTGTAATAAAGCTCTTGTTACAAGCCTTTGCAGTTCAGCTTTTTGAGAGATTTCGCAGAAAGTGACAAGTTCGTAACTGTTATGGTATTTCTGTTTCAGGTAGGTGGTGGCAAAATTGAAAATCAGCACTGTCTAAGAAGCACATGAAGGCAACACCTGAGGCAGCAGCCCCCTCCTCATACATTTATTGACCAACACTCATATTACAGGACTACATGGGTAGTATTTTTCTAAAACTTTTCATGGACTTGATAAAAAATCTCAATGTTTACTTAAATATAGATGGAACAGACAAAGAATTGAGAGAAAATACACCTTAAGTCGCTCTCCAAAACAAGGAATGTTTTTGAATATCAGACCAGCATCACTTATGTGGGGTATGATATTGGTTGCAGAGCCACAGCATTAGTTCAAAAGCCTTGAGTTATAGTTTTTGAAAGGGGAGATAAATAAAAACCAAAGAAAGCAGCAAAAAGATAGAATCTAAAGACTTGCAGCAACTCAAACACTTGTTTTGTATCAGATAAAGAACAAATACACAATACATGTGGAGTACAGTGTATGAGACACTGTGCATTTGTGTATCCAAAGAGAGGACAGTTGAAGGATCAACAGCAGCAGCAGTGGACTTAATTAATCATTGCATAATACTTACTGACAGTTACTTAACTAATGAAGCAATAGCAAAAGTAATGAGTTACATTGTCTTAGTTAATCAGCTCAGCTATATCAACCACATGTCACATCTCCTGTAGTTAACATGTGCAGAGACAGATGACAACACATGGTTACTGAATGCACTCAGTCCCTTTCTGTCACCTGCTGTGCTCTGCTGCCAAGTCACTCCCACCGCAGACCCTCTGCAGTACGACAACAAAGATGACTCCAGTTGTTTGCAGCTGGTAAACCACATTAAATCACAAGTTAGCATTTTTCCTCATATCAGATAAAGCGTCTGGATTTTCTGCTGTTACTTAAGTACTCGAGCATTACCGCAATGCTACCAGAATACAAAAGAGGTCATCTGCTTGGATCTGATAAAGGGTATCAGGATGGAGCGCGGCACCGGCTGCTGCAGTGAAACTGCTGCTGGCTGTAGATTTTCACAGGATAAACTCTTTCCTTCGGGTGACAAAAACACCCCTCAAGTCAAAAAAAAAGACCATGATTTCTAAAGTGTCTGGCTTTCCACTGATAAGTAATGTCATGCAGTTTGACAGTGAAGGAGGGTTTTTATTTATTTATTTATTTGAGTCTATTTAATATTTTTACACCCTGTGGATTTTTCGACATGGTTTAGTAGATGATGGCAAGCTGTGTTCTTCTATCTGAAATCTCTTGGGGTCCATCTCGATGTCTCTGTCATCCTTGCTGCTAATACATTATAATACCCTACTGTCCTTGTCAATCCGTCTGTCTGTCTCTTCCTTTGTATCACCCACGCTCAGACTCTCTCTCCATTTCTGTCTCTATGTCTCTCTCTCGCTCCCCTCTCTGTCCTCTTATCTGATGGAGTGAATTATTCATGTCTTTTCTTCAAGAAGGCTCTTTGTTCTCCCCCCTAGTGTTTTTATAAAGCACTTGGGATCGTCTGTGTGTGTGTGTGCAGCATTTGTGTGTTTGAATAAAGTTAAATTCACTCCAGATTCCTCTACTCTACACTCACACGCATGTGCAGGCTCACACACACAAACACAGACACAAACAGAGACATGAGGCCGCCTCCGCTGTCATGCCACGTTTCCAAAAACAACCCCTTGTTCCTGCATCATTATTTTTTTTGTTCTTAGTGGGATGATTTCTCTGCCAGACAAAACAAAAAATTGTGATTTCTGCCTCTGTGTGTGTGTGTGTATTTGTGATTAAATGCACATGTCTTTTAGTGACCATGCTTGCCATACTGCTGCATGTTTTGTAGAATATAAAAACATGAAAGCATATAAGTGTGAATTTTGGCATTTTGCATTCTGCAGTGCATGTCCAAGTGAGTGTGTGGTGGATCTGAGAAAATGTGTGTATCTGTGAGAGACCATCAAAAATTACCATTTTTATCAGTATTCATCACAACGCTTGAAAACAATGCTCTGTGTATATGAGTGTGTATTATTGAAGATGACAGATCATAATAGCTTGGCACTTCCGAAACTCTCTGTCCTGAATAATGATTTACTCTGTTTCTCTCTCTCTCTCTCTCTCTCTCTCTCTCTCTCTCTCATACACACAAACACACAGAAACTTTTGTATTCAAAACATCAGTTGCATTGAAAAAAAAGAGTCTTACTATAAATATTGAATTAATTAATTCAGAAATTGATGTCTTTTGCCCTGAAGTGGGTGTCTTGGATGCAGATTTTCAGAATAATTTTTCAATATTGTAAATGCAATCAGGAATGCACTGGCATTTGCATCCCTAGGGGATGCTGGGGTACCCAGCAGGGTTCAGGGTCTTGTCCTTAGACACTTGCACTTGTGGACAGAACGAGGGTGGCAATGAACTGCTCACCCTCCAATCAGCAGATCACCCCACCACCACCACCACCTCCTCCTACAATCATTAATGTAACGCTGAGAATGCTGTAAGACCTAGTGTTCCATTCAAAATGATGTGTTTATCAGACAGTGACTCAGCGAGTGAGTCAGTAAGTGCACTATGACCAGGTACTCTGTCACAGATACAAAAGATTAGCAACCGCTTGATGAAAATGTACAGTCTGCTTTTTAAATCACTATTGAAATGAAATAGATATAATTTCTCATGCATTAGATCGTTCATACATGTTACCTGTGAATCATTTCTGCATTGCATGTCATTTGAAACCAACACTGGAATGGCACACTGCCACTCAACATGCACCACATACCATTAATACTATTACTACAGCATATAGCTTAATGCAGCATATTAAATATAGTATTACGTTTAAAAGCAGGATAACTGCTAACTAAAATAATATTCAAATTGATAAAAAAGAAAATATTAACAAACCCCTCCAAACATGTAATAAGACATATATACAAATAGTGTATTATTACTTAAATTTCCACATTAAAATCCTTTAAAAGGAATCTATTCTAAAATCTAAAAAGGTTTCCCACTGTTGGCTGAATATTGGACTGGGTTTAACTTGCAATTGTGATGTCAAAAAAGGCCGGCTTCTTCAAAGGTAATTTTTAACTAAGTGAAGAGAAACATTCCAATTTATGAACCAACATGTACACAGCCTTCTAGTGTCCATCTCTGCACTTTAGTCAATCTGAACAGCGAAGCTCAATCAACCAACTAACCACAAGAAAGTCATATTAATATGGGGATAATAAGGACTAGGTTTTTGAGTATTGGGGTGTGGTTGCTTGACTGACAGGTGAGTCAGCCTATCAGAGTCAGCAATGGTGATTGTTTTTAGCTAAGCTCCTCCCAAGATTGCGTTCCTTTAAAGAATTATTAAGTTTTGTTGGACAACAATCCACACAGGAGCAGCAGATCTCTGCATTATTTTGCATTGCTTAAGATGTGGTTTTATGGGAGTTCAGAGCCTCCAGGGGCCTGCAGAGATACTGTACTTGAGGGTTCAGGTACAGACTTCAAAGGGGCATTTGAAGTAATTATTTTTTAATTACTATTTACCAATAAAGAGTCTAGGTGATATCTTATTGGCAAAGTTTGTTTGTTGTCATTTACACACACACTTATCATTAGAATTGTCATGTTAATCATTTCCTGTTTCACCAGAGGCAAACACAAAGGCCACAACCCCAAAGTAACTTGGCCATACTTGATTAAAACCAAACAAAATGAAATTGATACCCAAATTTTACTTTTAAATTTTGATGGTAGGCAAAAGCTGGTAGAAGTCTACATCAAAGGTCACGACAAGAGGAAGAAAGCATACCAGTAAGTATGAACATGACCATGCTAATGTTAAATGTTGTTAAATGTATTTCTTTACCAACTAGATCAACTCATATATTTAATTGGGATCATTAAAAAAGTAGATAGTAGTTGTTGACCAAGCAATCAATAATGTTATAGAAATTAAGATCAGCCTTGTAAGCTTGGCTGTGTCACATATTAGCTTACATGGCTCATTGCCATAATTGTGTATAACTGAGCTTCTGAATTGGACTTTGGTGGACAGTTTGCCCTCCTCCTTCTTGCTGAGGTGGTTGTGTGTCTGTGTATGTGTCAATTTTCCTGCTAACAAGCAGGCTGCATCCTGCATGGTAGCCTTTGCCATCTGTGAGTGAAAGGTTGAACAACTTTTTTTCAAGGTGGTAAGACTGGAGATGCGCTTTTTAAATGCAGGCCACTTACTCACCTCAAAGAGTCATTTCAGTGTCTTTAAATGTTTTTGTCCCAAGACAAGTTGAGTTTTTCCCAGCTGCCTCTGTCTCCCAGGCACTGTTTTTCGTGCATGATGTACACCAAATACGGCCACCTTATGACTAAAGCAAATGTAATACTCCACATACATATGGAGCTCACCAAGCATACCAAGGGGCCCATGGCAATCATCAAGTGTTCTTGTCCACCACACAAAGGTTGAGTTAATTTCTGCTCGGCTAAATGCAATCGCAGCCACTCCACCCGTCTATGGCCTGCAGGCAAAATGAATATTCATACCAGTTTACCCTGGTCATGAATATTTATAACAGTTAACACCAGATATGCAAATGAGCCAGCCAACCCAGATGGCTTCAGATCACGACATAATGATCACACACACACGCATGCACAAACACCCTCACAAAGAAATAAGCAAATGCGCACGCTGTGATGTCTTCCTTTCAAAAGGCAAAGACAGCATGTCTCACATATCAGGAAGACAAAGTAGAGACAGCAGACAGACTCCAAATCAGCCCAGACTTTGGCTGCTAAAATACTTAAGTGAGAATATGATATTGACAGCAACAGAATGTGCCACTGAAAAGACAAGTTTACTTGACAAACACTCACATGTTGATACGTGCCATGAAAGGAAGGAAATCAGTGTAAATAAATAGTTCTGACTGTAATCCATGCATGTTTAACTGAGTCTGGTGTCAGTGCTCAACAGTGGCTTATTGCAAGATTAAAGCTGGTCCTTGAGGATTGCTGGCAGTGTTATGTTGCCAAAATCTTTTCCAGGGTTCCTGAAGTACAAGGTAGGCTGATAAAAATGATCAGATTAGAGGAGATTACTGCCATATAAACAAGGTAGATTAATGATAGTATTGCCTGCATAATACTCGGCAGTGTATTCAGTATTAAGAGAGTTTGAGTTGGAACAAGATGGTTGATTGCTGTTATACTGAACACAAATCTCTAGCAGAAAGTATTTTTATACATTTAAGACACAAAAAATTGGATTTCTTTCACTTTATACCTGCTCCATGCCTGTTTGCAGAGAATTGTTTTAAATAGTTTCATACATTTCCCGCCGTGCGCCAGTGGCACATTGGGTGGGGAAAGTTTTAATTTATTCAGGGGAGTTTCAAGGTCATCCTTTGCCGCCTTGTTCCCGGAGCAGAAGAGGAATCCTGCTCTGCCCCACCCAATGCGTTCCGCCGGATGTACGATAGCAAATGCGCCAGGACACACCTCCATTCCCCCCTCATTCTCAGACCTCCCACCCCTTGGCCGGGTGTACAATAGGGCCCTTAAAGTCTTAGTCCATGCTAGCAGCTGTGAAAGCTTGTGCTTTACACAGCAATGCTCTAAACTTAGTGCTAACATCAATGTGCTAACATGCTAAAAAATTACTATACTAGCTTGCTGATGTTGTAGATGTGTAATGCTTTCATGTGTGACTATTAAATTTATGATATTAGCATGGTAAAATTTGCTATTTTTTTCTTTTCTTTGCATTTGATCCTCATGATCTCACACACACACACAAACACACTGTTCCCTTTTGTCAATCTTCTCTACACACCGCCACATGCCCTCATAAGAACAAACCCTGCCTAGATACTGTGAGCACAATCAGATATTTACTTTGAGCCAAAGCCTTGCTAACAAGCTTAGCACACCACATACCTTGTGAGGGTGTGTGTGTCTTGTGCATGCTGGTTAACATCCTACACATGACACATCTAATAAGACCGCACATACACACACATGCACACACACAAACTGAGCTGCAGGCCTACTTATGCTCTGATGCAGGATTAAGGCCAACTAGCCTGTTGTCTGTAAGCTTGACATCACCTGAGATCACACATACACACACAATACAATTCATTGCATTGTTACTGACAGATAAGTCTGGTAGCTAATTATGCTTCCTCAAATCACTTAATGCATTTCTAATACACAATGCTGAACAGCCTTATTAGTTGCACTGCTTAACAGCCTTAATAGCTGCAAAATTGCTTTTGTCGTGCAGTGACATCCAGTGAAATCAACTTTCAATCAAGCAGAAATCACCTAAAATGCTCAAGTAAGTTACGCTGAGCCTCCCAAAACAGCTGCAGCAGGATCAGCTTTGTTTTACTGTGCAGTCAGAATGAGGTCATGCTGAGCAACAAAGCTCAACTGGGTCACAGGCTGTCACTCGTGTATGTTGCAATATACCTGGACTCTGTAAACCCAACACCTAGCAAAAAGCCTTTCCATGAAACTCTCTGTTATCTTGGCTGCTGTGCATTTATCACTGCCAAGGATTTTCCTTAAGAATTGCAACTGCTGGCTTGTTGACTCAACATATAGAGCAATAAAAATGCACTGTCAGTCTTAAACTTAATCTTAGTTGTTTGTGCACATTATTTGTGATGGGCCAGCCTCTAACAGACTGTATTTGCTTCATGGGATGATATGATTTCCAGACAATTTGGAAGAACAGGCTTGTCTTTAAAAAACAGGCTTCTGCCCCTTCTTCTAAAATAATAACCCGCCTGACATCAGACTGAGTGACTCTGTTGAGGCCTTTAGATTCAAACTTTAAGCTGAACTTTCTGTTAGTTGTTTATTCTTTGATTAGTTTGGGCATTTTTCTGTTACCATTATCTTTCTAACAGGTCAATCATCTCTCTAAATCTCATCTAAATTGGATGCTTATCTGTCTCTCTATTTTTCTTCTTCCTATCTCTCTTTATAGTCTCTCTTTCTTGTCTTCTCTTTTAACTCAGTCTTGTCTGTATGGACCTTATCTCTCACTCTCCCTTACGGTCTCTGTATCTTTCTCTAGGCTATCACTGCCGAGGCTTGTACCTTAATGAAGTTACTACAAAAAGCGCCCAACAAGCCCAGGCTAGAACAGTTAGCAAGAGATTTTAAAATAAGTAAGACTGCACTCCAGATTTTTCACACGTACACTTAAACAGTTACTTTTTTAGAAGGCTAAAAAATAGCGCTTTCTCTCTCCTGTTGAAGGTTTCAGTCTGTTACCACATCTATCAGTTAAGTCATAGTGTACTGCATCACTGCAGTAATGTGAGAAAATCAACCCCTAGAGGTCAACAAAAATAAGATTTAGAAAAGTTTGTTGTACAAGATGCAATCTCACACTTTGAGACTGTTCCTGTTGCAGGCAAATGGAGCTCTGCACAGGAATATGCATGAAGGAGGTGCAAGCAGTAATCTTCATGAGTAAGTTTCCACATTCTGTCCTTGATAACCATCAGCACCTGAGTTACAAAAATTTTTCTTCTTGTTTTTTTACACCAGAGGAAGGTGTGCATTTGCAATTCCTGTCTCCCAAACAAAAGCACACCCAAGCTGTGATGTTTTTTTAACACACATAGATAAGTAAAATCATGCCTTCCCTCCATAAAATCTAGTTAGGAGTTACTCTTAAATAATGACCACAGGTCTTAGAATCAGTCACCATTTTGAACAACAGCCTGGCAATTACATAAAAAAAATGAAGCATCAGTAACCATATTCTGGAAACATATGTGTGTTTGTCCACATCTGTGTTTACAGGTACCGTAAAAATGGATGTGTCACCATGCTTAGACCTTCTTTTGTAAATGTGCTGACTCACTGTGTGCTGCTGGTAAATGGTTGAGTCATGCTTTCTCTTCAGTCCCCAGAGGGGAGCTGCAGTAATGCTGTACATCCTTTTATCACCCCACTTGCTGAGTTTGTGTGTGTGAGAGTTTCTGGGGTTTTTTTGTGTATGTGCAGATACTTACATGCATAAGTAGATGTTTTACTCTGTATCAACACTCTGTGAGCCCCCATAGAGACACTTTTTCAGTGTGTGTATGAGAGTTTGTGTTTTATGAATCCACTCTCTAATACTCTTTGCTTCCTGTCCATTAATCATGGTGTATTCATCCCTTTTCTGCACAGTGATGTACATTACACCACTGACACTGTTAGATAAGCAGATATCAGTCATGATATCAGAGTTTAAGGATGACTCTGACCATTTTTAACCTGAGCCCTGTCCTTCTAATATGAGCAAAGATGCGAAAATCTGCATCTTTGTTCATCACCCCTGATTCATTATGCTTTCCTGAGGGAAACGCTACGTTATATAGCAGAACATAAGGACAAAAGCAAATAAAGCTTTAACAACTGACAGCTCATTATCAAGGAAAAAAAGCCCCTGAAGGTAAAAATAGACACACAGAGATACAAAAACATGCAGCCACACACACTGTTATGTTAGCTTATCACATTGAGTTACAGAAAAAGGACAGAATGGAGAGAATCTGGCAGTTTATAATTGTTTAATCTACAGTAAAAAAAAAAAAAAACAAACAAAAAAAACTGTCACTGTAGTAACCTGTAATGTGTGAAGACAAACATTTTGGGAAAATATTTAATTTGATTGATGAAAATACAATCAAGAAGTTTACGATTCATCAAAGTAATTATTGGTTCAAATGTGACTACACACCTCAGTTCACCTGAGCACATTAAGGGCTAATTACAAAGGCAGGTGACTAATTTCAATTTGGCCTCTTCTTCTTTTTGCCACTATTGTACAGAGATAGGCCATTATGAGCTCATAAAACCAAATGGTCTTTCTTATTACAGGCCTCCAACCCAGTTCAGTCTTCCGACTGACTGATCTTTGCTTAAAATACACATTAGCACCACTGAATTTAAAGTGGTGGTCCTGACAAGTAGTTGATGTCATTAAGTAGAAGTTTCTTGGTAAAGAAACTAGAGAATACTGTGGTCACTAGGGTTAAGGAATTTCTCTGGCTATCTTCATCTCTATGCTTATATTAGACAATAAATTAAAGGCACTCAGCAAAGAATTGGATATGGATGAGGGAATCCATGCATAATCAGAAAAACTGCTGATGTTATCCACAGTCCAGCCTTTTGTTTCATGCCATTTTATTAAACGGCAGCTAGTGGCACTAATATGTAAAGACATGTAGTAATGTGACAGCAATAACAGGGAATATAAAGACTGCAACTAGCAAACATAGATGTAAACACCAAGCTTAGTTTTTTCAGGGTTTTTTTTTCAGCTTCAAGTTTTCTCAGGAACAAGTTTACTAAAAGTGTCTGTTCTGCCTTTAAAAAAAACACATTTTTTGTATATTGATGTGTGTCTGTTAACATAAAAATCTTCTTTTTTTACATTTTATTTGTCTTTGCAAGTCACCTACCTCAAATAATACAACTTAGATTGGTCGTTTAAAAGGATTCAAATGACCAAAATATGTCACCTATTTACTGGTCAACATGTCATAGGGATTGAATATGTATGAGTTTATGAATTAGGGCTCTAGGAAATGTGTTTTATTTATTCCAGGTTCTATATATTTTTTTCTAAATATTAAATAAATTGAAACATATTATGTCGTTAGATTGTGTTGAATCATTTGGTGAATAAAAATGAAATAAAACTTTTCAATAAGAAAATGTAAATATTGAATAAAAAAAAATGTGGTGTGTGCATGTGTGTGTGAGTGTGGAGGAGCTGAGTCCTGTGGTCTGTGAACAACAACACAGAACATAGAGGTCAGAAGTTGCATACCTGTGAATGACCCCAACATATTAATCATAGGGCCCTGCTGTACAGGCATGAAGGGGCAAAAGGATCTATGAGCCCATTTGCGAAGCCTATGATACATCATGCAACATACGCCTGTGTGATACAAGTATATATATTTCTTCAAAGGGAAATTCATTCTCAAAAACATGTTTACCTTGGAAATATCACAACATAGAAATTGTCATGTGTGCTTTGTGGGCTCAGTGGAAGTATGGACCCCTGAGGCAGGGATGCATCTCATAGGGCTTGACAGTAAAAGCACTGCAAAGAAAAGAACTTCTGAGGGAACTGCTGCCACTAGGATCAGTACTGTCAAGTTGTTTCAAGTGCTGGTATTTGGAACTCAATGTCTGGATCAAAGTTATTCATCATTGGTCCTCCCAACACTCTTTTACTTTGATATGGCAGTCTCTTATCTGTAAGTATGTTGCAGCAGCTATATCTGATTTAGCTCATTCTCAAACAAACAGCTCAATATTACCTATATTCAGTGTGCTGTGCAGTGGGTTAATTTGAATTATAAAATAATTAACTGGGTTGCTCAATATCATGAAAGTATCTTCTGAACTCTAATTTATTGGAAATTGCCTCAGACCAAGTCAATATCCTTCAGTCCAAATTTCAAGCCATCAGATTTTGGAGAGTTTGCTGGTGAGTAGCAGCTTGCTGAGCTCAGGCTAGTGCCAAGTAAAAAGAATAAGAAAATACTGCCAGCAGCTAGGATTAGTTGGCTGCTTTTTATAGTATTTGGTGTAAAGGCTAGCTAAGTGGGATGTAGTGATTTGGAAGTCATCCCTGCTTGTAAAGCAGATGGCTAAACCTTAACTAGCTAGAGCAAAGAGCCTTCTGTAGATTTGATTGCAGAAACAATAAACAGTGCAACCGATGGTGTTTAACTTAAAACTAAGTCATTAAATTGTGGTGAAAGTAAAGCTTTTACTTTTGAAAATTGAAGCACCAATGCACTTGAGTTAAAATAACAAGAACAAAACACACACACACAATCAGTGAACTTCCTCAGTTGGATCACTGCACACAAACACTTTTTGATGTAGTTAGTTATAATGAATGGCAACCTATACAGTCCTTAACCAGAAAATGCACCCATAGCTAGCGCCTGCTGTGTAGCGTTAATCTGTGTGTGAACAGATGGCATTCGCTAACAAGCTAGGCTAAATGTAGCTACTGTTGGCATGGACTAAGTCTGATCTCTGACTTCCTGATCCCAAGCCTCTTAATTAAATGCACCATTTAATCTATTCAGTTTCCAGTCTGTCTGCTGTTTCAAAACACCATTCATCACTGATGACCTGCTCGTCCTGTGATTTGGAACATTACACTACCAAATATATAAGTATTGCACCAAAATTTCTATTAACAAACACTGCTTTTAAGAAGTGATCAAATGGTCATCATCATCATGACCAATCAATATCTGATGTTAATGACTATAGATTTTTGCTATATCTTGCTATATCTTGCTAAGTAGGAAACTAACAGTTTTGACTTTAGGGTGAAATATGATAAAAAGTGTGACATGTTTTCAAAACAGTGTCCACAGTCTGCCTCTACATAAAACCTGAATAAGACAGTGTTATCCATGATATTGATGGATCCATAACTGAGGATTTATGGGAGCATAAAGCAAGGATACATACTATATACGGACATTTACACAGAATTTCATTAAAAACCTGTTAACCTGTTGCAACCTGTCAGAAATCCATATATATTGTAGGTGTCCAAGATCCTTTATTAATTCTGTAAATATCATGAGCTTCTTGTTAACAATAAATATACAGTATGTGGCGTTTGGACTAAAATTGCAGGTAGCAGTGTATGGCACCCACAGACTATCTTTGTGTCCTTTTTCTGCAGACTGTAGCTATCCATGGGTCTGAAATGTCATATTTAAGCAGTACCTATAAGCTGAAGCTATCCAGGGTCCTGAAATGTCTTATCCCAACTGTAACAGTACACTGTAACTATCCATGGTCCTGAAATGCCACATTCAATTGGTACCCACTAACTGTAGCTTTCCAGGGTCCTGAAATGTCAACATCAGGCTGTTCCCTCAGTCTATAGCTATCCATGGTCCTGAAATGTCCACTGGATGCTGCACTTACACATTGTAGATATCCATTTTTCTGAAATATCTACAACAGGCTTCCTGTTTGCTGTTTTTCCTGTTGTTTTTGTTTTGCCAAAGTTGTACCTGCACTGTAGCTACTGATAGTTGTGACATGTAATTGAAGTTGTCACTGCACACTGTAGCTGTCCATGGTTCTGAAATCTCTCATGTAAGCTTTTTCTGCATTTTTTTTCTGCAATTTTTCCACACACTCAAGTTAGGTGTGGCATATTTAAACCAAACTTTTGGTTTAATCATATTTAAACCAAACTTTTGGTTTAATTTTTTTTTTTTTGATTTTCCAATTACTAATCTTTCTCATGACTTTAAACATTGCCTTTTTTGTTTTAATATAACATTCATTACAACTTTTTGGTGTGTTTATAAAGCCTTTGATCATAAGACAAATCTACCTTGGAGCTTATATAACATTAGATAACATTATATCACTCTGATCTGTGTTTACGATAATACTCAACTCCAATCTATCCATTATCTGTTGCCACTTATCCTTTACACAATGGGGGGGTGGAGCAAATCCCAGCTGACATTGGGCTAGTGTTATGATACACTCTGGACAGGATATACACTCTACTTGAAAGATAATACTCAGTACTCAAGGGATTTTTGTGCGAGACACTAAACTGACCCCATAAGACGCATGATGGACATGACATGGTTTGGTTTTGCACAACATAAGAATGCAGCTCTTTGGAAAACAGACCACACACATTGTCAGCATGCTTTGCTATAATCGGTCAAGGACTCACAGGCATCTAAAGTTGCACAAAATCTGCTGTTCTGTAGGCAGAGAACAACATAGATGCACAAAGTGAATGCTAGTAGGAAATCAATAAAGCACAGGTAATATCTGGCTTTGTTAAACATTACATTCACTGTATTCTAGTTCAGATTAGGTACACAATGATTTTTAAAGGGAAGGTTTTTTAATGTTTGTGCCCCATACTGATCTATTCCAAGAATGTCTTTAGAGGAAATTACACATTAACTTCAGATGCCAATACTATAAAGCATCTCTTATTTAGAAAAACTCAGTGCTGATTTTTACACAAATAACCCTTGGGATTTTTTTTCAAAAATGCTACTGTACTTCTGGATTGCATAATCTCGAGCAGGGTTTTATAAAGTGTGGGCCAGTTTCATAAGCTGAATGTTATGTCTGGTGGTGGAATCCCTTGGTGACAACTGTGTTGCATGGGATTCACACTGGCTAATATACAGATAGAGTTTACAAAACACTTGGTTGCAGCTATTAATAATGCTGCATATGGAACTTGTGCTGAGATTTTTTTCTGTATGACGTTATGGTAAGATGAATCATACAAAGATACATACAAACATAAAAACAAATGCAGTGGTAAACATACTGTATGAACATAAACTGACCATGAAAGCTGCTCCATAGGTGCATACAGCAAAACAGGTCAAAGCAACGCAATAAACTCTTAAGTCATTAAGAATCAGTCTTCCGAGTTCTACATGTGTTAGAATTAATGTTTTTCTTCCTGACATTGATTCTGATGCCTGAACTTCTGTAACTGCAAAAACTGGGTACCAATCCAATACCAATGCTTTCAAAAATGTACCCTTTATACATTAATATATTTTTGGGAAGTTGCATACCACTCACTCTGTATGGATGCTAAGTTATGTATGTACATTAAATTTCACAAAGCCTTGCATTTATGGGTATTTGAAACCTGAGCAGTTAAAAAATCAGTTTAGTTGCATAAAGATGCACAGGATGCTACTGGGAAGCAGAGGGATCTTATGTCTAATAAATTAATTATGTGGTATCAGATTGGAGCATGGACTTGTGTACCTGCCGTCACCTGATACAGTGTTTTAGGAAGAGAAAAGAGAAAGCTATCTTAAATATATGGAATTATGATAATTATTTAGTTGTTAATGATGTTAAAATCCACTTATCAGTTCAGCTCTGCTCTGTGTGCAAAGACACAATAATTATAGAATAAGATCAGTGTAAAAACTACCCATTTTTCTTTCCTTTTTTGTACTCAAGTTGTAACTGTTTTACAGACATACGTTTGATAATTTAAAGCAATGGTTTCAAACCATGCAAGTCTACTTCCACCAAAAGGGTACAAGATTAATCTTGATTTATGATGAAGATATGCTTCTCTGCAGACTTTCCTCTTATCTTTTTAAAGCATTTTTCTTAATGATTTGACCATTTTATCTATTTAAACCTCTTTAAAAATATAAAAGTGAGTCAAAGCAAAGCAGTTGTCCCCCTGCTAACCTGTAAAAGGCAACATGTAGACAGGAATCACAACAAGATAAAAAAAAGATGTAATGTTGTTTTAAGGAGATGGAAAGCATTGTTTTAAAATGCTTTACAACAGTGAAGCACTTCCTTCATTTCTTTTTTTCTAATTTAGTGTTCATGAGACAGAGATTGATGTGGCTGTATGGTTTATCAGCTCAGCATATCCTTTATTCATGTTTGTTGATTACCATGATGTATAGACACACTGGAAGACAGATAGAGGCAGTGGGTTATGAGCCAGAAGTCTGTCTGTATTCAGTGACATTCACCTACAGTTATCTGTCCTGAACACAGCTCATTATTGCCCAGTGTGTCTCACATCTGTCATGTCGCCCACTACTCATGCTCACACCTTCATACACACATAAATACACACAAAACATCCTCCCTGCTGGCCTCTGGAAGCAGTATCTAGTGTCAAACATGTCACTGGTGATTTTGAGACAGCAGGTGGGAGATGTTGCAGAAAGAGATGTGGGACTGATCACACACAGAAAGAAAGAAAGAAAGAAAGAAAGAAAGAAAGAAAGAAAGAAAGAAAGAAAGAAAGAAAGAAAGAAAGAAAGAAAGTACTACAGCTTAGAAACAAATAACCCTCAACACTGCATGTATTAACCACACAACTTCTTCAACAAAGATGATTTGTTGCAATAACAAAGCAGATGAGTTAAATTTCCATGTTAATGACACACAAACATTAACAACAACAACAAATCTATTCTAATGTAATTAACTACTTCCTATTGGATTTTAAGCAGGAACTTAACAAGAGCTACCACCAAGCCAAGGACTAATCCTGCCTTGGCAATGACAGGCCATTTATTTAGAGTGCAGTGGTTAATCAACGGGCAGCAACACAGTATAGCGGCCTCTCTATATGGCAAAAAGCTACTGTATATCATTTACATTTCCCATTTTTAATGATGGAGATATCTTTAGGGCACATATTATTGAATTTTACATTTCTTATTAACCACACTGTTTGACAATGTACTGAGCCAATGTAGCAGCAAATTTTGTGCAAAGGGCTAAAAATTGGGGGACAATGGGATTTGGTTTTTGAAACCAAATCTAAATTCAGACGGAAACCATTGCATGGAGGCCAAATTACAGATAGCATGGTCCATTTTATTGGCACCTGTATGAAGCCTGGATGCTTCATTTTGGACAGGTTGCAAACAGGACAGAGTTTTGTGGCTGATGCCAGTTACTACAGTTGCCTTAGTTGGCTGAGATGCAATAAAAGCACAGCTGTTTCAGGTGTGGAGAGGATCAAAAGCATTTGATTCTTGATATGTTACAAAACAGAATCAGACAACATTTTGATGACGTGTAAACCACTTTCTTCCTGCTTATTAACGACTAACTCCATGTCAAAAAGAATACATAACACTGTTTAAGGCTGAATATCCTAAATCAGGCCCCTCAAGGTCTTTTTGAAATGTAGCGGTAGCTTGAAGAGGAACAAAGAGAAAAACCTTGGACTCGCCCGGCTGCAAAAACTTTTCAAACACTCAGGTCAGGGTTATCAAGCTTCAAGGGAGGGTAGAACTGGGAATTGTGTGCAGAGCAAAGATTTTTTTATACTTAGCAGAAGCACAAAACACAAAAAAAGGATAAGAACCCGAGATTTAACCCTGAGGCACATCATAGTCAATTTCTCCAGGTGAGGATATGCTATTTTAACTGAGCAAGTCCAATTTTTGAGAGTCTGGGTCTAAACAACTCAAGGGCAGAAACAAGCAAGCTGACCTAATCCTACAGGCTGTGTAAGAAAAATAATTGAGTGGCTGACGGTATGGGGTGAGTCATGAGTGTGTGAAATGGCTCTTGTACAGCATTTCCCACACTTTTGTAGCATAAAAATGCTAATCTGAAGAAGAGCTTTGTTCTTGTTTTCATTTTACACTCAGCAAATCTGGATGCACATACATTTCATACACATTCTAATGCATGAACAGTTGTGTTTATTTTCAGTGGTTTATGAATAAATTAAGATGTTTTGGCAATTTTTGTGTTTTGGTAAGGTTTGGTTGTGGGTAGACACCAAATTTCTTTTTGGGGCCCATCTGAAAAAGTTTGCAAAGTTCTGTTCTAGCACATAAGGTAGTTTTGTATTATGTGCTTTTACAAGTTCAGTTGAGAAATTATTTATTAATAAAATAAATAGAAAGAAGTGTCCGCTTTTGCATAATCCAACAAAATGAACAGCTACCAACTGACAGCATTTTATCACATTGTTTCAAAAATATTATCAAAATTAAGGCTATAAAAAATTAGCGCGATAATAACTCAACAAGACCAAAGCCATTTGCATTTACTGTTGATGTGCCTTGAGTTACCACCGCACTACTACTACTACTATTACTACTAATACTATTATTATTTATTTATTTTTATTGTTGTTGTTATTATTACTGTGTTAGTATTACCAAGTTAAGTTACATTCAGGTCAGTATGCTAACCTGTTGTTGCTTGTTGGGTTTTAATTTGTCATGTTATTTTTAAATTAAGAGCTACTACAGAGTTTATGGTAAAACAAAACCTCAGATGACATATATAGGTATCACTATATTTATCATTGTATGTTGTTGTTAATGTTGTCAAAGGCACAATAATATTCATTATTATTTTATCTCTAAAACTTTTTGCAATCAACTTCAATTATATATACAGTTTCTCTCATCACAGATTCTCAGCTACTTGTTTCTGGTGTAAAAATTTTTCCCAGACATTTCTCCACATATGGCTGTCTGAGAAGCTCAGTCTCAGTTGTCAGTCACTTATGCTGCGGTGGATGGTTGGGTGAGTTATGGAGACATAAAAGAAAGTTCCTTTTTGTTGTTTCCCTTTAGACTAACTGATGGCATTTTTAAGACATATCGTCTTAGATGATAACCAAAGCACACTCTCATGCACAAATCATTTCGGTCACCCGCAGAATCAATTCAGATGTCACAGCATCAGGTCAGTCCTCCTTTAAGGCCTGCCTCGCCTCTCTGCTGCTAATAGGAAATGTTCCCTAACATCTGTGTTCTCCATCCCTCTCTCTGTGTCTCTCTCTGTCTCTATTCTCCCTGCCTCTCTCTTGCTCTCTCTCTGTCTGTCTCTGAGCAGCAGAATAAATTGAATTAGAGCTCCACCACCCACTCCGCAGGATCCTGCAGCCCTCTGTCAGATAGCTAAGCAGAGAGAGGAAGACAGAGAGAGGGAGAGTTGCAGAGAGATAAACAGAGGGCAAGAAGGAAGACGGATATAATAAAAATCCCCCTGCCCCTATACAGAAAGAAGAAGGGTCCTTATAACCTCTTTACTCTTCTGTACTACAGCCTGATAAGAGGTAACACATTCTTTTTTTCTTTTTTGGAGCAATGTGGAAGTGACCAAGAAGCAAAAAAAGAACAAGAGGGAGGGAAAAAACAGAGGATCAGCTGCCTCTGACTCGCCTCAGTCATCACTATACATGCCCTTATGTAATAAGAAGCAGTCTTTCGTTATCAAGATGCACGCACTACGGCATTCCCTGGACCAGATGTTTATCCTTAAGTTCTGAAAACTTTCATCGCTATCCATTTGGCACCGACACCACCACAGCAAATTAAATCTCAAAAAAGTGAGTGGAAGTAACTAGCAGCTTTCAAATGCAACTTCTTTCTTCCCTGTTTTTCATTTAGCGGCAAAAAACTGAAAACACAATCTGTAACTCAAATGCACTGCCATTCATCCTGAACCTAATGGCACGGCAAACCACTCCTTTTAGTCGTAAATAGGAGGCTAAACACAACTAAAATGGACTGAAAATCACCAGTTTCTCTCCCTCGCTCAGTCACCCACACTCTTTTTCTAGAGCCAGGGAGGCATTTGCATAATGCCTCCATATCCACGGGCCATTAGCACCAGCATGAGTGGCTCATGTGCATAAATTTATTGACTTGATCAATCAATGCGAGCTACTGTACCAGTACAAACCAATGAAAGACCAATCCAGCACAGGATAGAGCCAGGGGAGAGAAAAGCTAAACACGTCATGACATGTCACAGTCTTCAAATACAGACAGACTCTCATTAGATAAAAGGGTTTTAATATAATGATGATTTGTAATTTAAGATCATTTCTACTGATTTACCGCACTTCAACATGTAATTAAATTACTTTTCATTTTTTTGAGGACCCCTTATCACCCCCTTCAGTAACCTGTGTCAACAGAAACCACTCTGACATCCACTTGTATAAATGTAGATGTCACTGCTTTCATTGCATGTGCTCAGGGAAAAACATACCTTCAGGTGATATTAGCTTTGATAAAAGTCCATGATAATGAATACAGTTGTTATGAATTTTCAAATACTTTCTCAAGACAGAAACGCTCATGAATCTGACTATTTATGTCCAGGTGCTAACACTTTGCATTGAACCAGCCTCAGCGGTCTTGGTTTTTTGGTTAGCATGATCAGTTATCTCAGTTCAGAGTCAGCAATGGACTACACATCCCAAGCAGAACAGTTTATTGCATTTGTTTGGACAAATCTTACTGAAGCTTTGCTATATTTTATGTATTACCCCTTTAATAATGAAAACATCCCAGTCAATAACCAAGCAGAATCCAAATCCTGACATCCAAAAATCATGGCAAAAAGAATCAATATAGTTCTCTGTTTTGGATTGTTTTTTTTAATTCTAATGTCATTCTGTGGGCTGAATAAAACTTCACAACCATTCAAAGTTCAATGTAAAAATTAAGATCCCTCTTGATGTGACCATACAAACTGTACTAGGCAGAGACAATTGAGTTGCATATATGGGAAATATAGCAATGGCAGATTAGCTGTTTTTATCATCTGCTTTTACAGGCTCCTAGTGTTTGGATTGAACTTTCACCTTGAATGTACAGTATGTCCTAAATCACAAATTTGTCATGTTTCCTGCTCTAACGGGACGTTTACAGGAAACAAGGTCCTCTTGCTGCAAGGACAGCTCAAATTATGCTTCCACAAACACAAAGAGGATAGAGCAGTGGATTGCAACACAGGGTCCCTCAAAGCAAGTCAACAAAAAACCGGCATTTTAACATTTTTTTAGTCCACCTTTGACCATGATTCCAAAATTGGAAATACAAATAACAGATAAAGAGCCTTGACTGAGGTTCAATACATCACGTGTGTATGCAAACCGTCATTAGTGTCACGTAATACATTTTCAAAATTGGCGTGTAGGAAAATGTGAACTACTCTTGACTGAAATACAACATTAAGACGACGTGTTTGTGAACTACAGTGTGCTGGATTCAGTTTCATTCACCAGTGTCCATGTTCGGACACGTGCATTTGAAACTGACAAGTTACACATGAACTCAACACACACGCGCACATTGTGACACATGCACACAGTCACATACACAAACACACACACACACATAAAGGAGACAGCGAAAGATCCATCCAGTTTATGTCATGAAGGTATAGGGCTGGGGTTCAGTGGCTCACGTGCGGGCACAGAAACAGATCCACCTTAATGTATGCTATGGGTGAAGTGTGTTATCCGATCACACGGCCAAACCCATGAGCAAAACACCCTGACAGAGTCTCTCCACACACTGCCCCCCCGCCCCCCCAAATCCCCACCACCACCGCCAAAACCTCCCCTCCTCTCTCTCTCTCAAGGTACAGGTGCCTTGTGTTGCGCACAACAAGGGGCCGCGGCGCAGTTTTTGAGCCCGTGCACCTTAATTCCTGGCTTTCCTGTAGCCTACATGACAATTAAAATGGGCTTCTGTTGCCGGGGTTACACCGGGCGCGCGCACGAGACCTCTTTTCTTCCTGTCGCCACTCACACGCGCTCAAGTGCGTGCGTGTTTGTTTGTGTGTGTGTGCCTGCGTGCCCGCAAGCGCACACGCATACAGACACACAAACTCACACATACACACACATATCACACTCAACTGGGCGCAAAGCTGCTAAAATTCACGTCAAATCAACCGGCGTCTCCGAAGCGAGCGCGTGCACAAAAACACACCGATCCTAGAACTTACACCGGGATAAATTTTGACCTTGCAATGTTCTCAGGGCTGTTTTTTTCCTACACAGTCTACTGTAGCACATCTCTCTCTAGGGGGGGGGGGGGGGGGGGGGGGGGGGGGGGGGGGGGGGGGGGGGGGGGGGGGGGGGGGGGGGGGGGGGGG
>JAPZDV010000007.1:20343478-20386034 GCA_029814665.1 Acanthurus lineatus
GAAATAACTACGCCTCTGCCCCCCCCCCCCCTTTTTTTTACACCTCAGCAGCCACCATTCTTCTGCTCCAACAGACGCAGGCAGAAAGAGTGAATTAGAAGACACAGAGGGACATAGATGGACAGAGGAGGAGAGACGTCCACTTGCACATCTAAAAAGAAATATGGCTAGGAGTTTCAACTTTACCTCTTTCCGGATGTTAAGGTTCACTCCCTTCGCCGAATGTCAGGGCGCAATTATCTTCCGAAATCCCATAATTACAATGATAGTGGCGGTTATAGTTGTAACTCCACAGAAATAGGTTCCAGATAAGACAATATGCCCCATATATGTATACACCGAAGTAAGTGTGTGTAATATCCTCTTGGTGGCTGTAAATTCCGTTTGGGTTTATAGTTCAATCCTGTCTTCCAGAGGGGTGCGTCCGTTTTGCATTCTCACAGCGCCCGACGACTACATCCTCCCCTTCTCCCTTCTCTCTCTCTCTCCCCGTCTTTTTCACCCGGTTTCATCCCTCCATTAGCGGGCTGAGGGAAGAATCCCATCCGAGACAAACTGAAATGATCCCACCTCTCCTTCGACCGCTTCTTTTCTTCTCCTTTTCTCCTCTTCCTCGCGGCAGTGCCTCCTAACACTCCTCCTCTCGCGCCGGTCGCTGTCCTCGTGCAAATGAAATAGGAAGAATTCCACTACAAGCAAAAATATCCCAGGTAAAAGGGCGGAAAAGTCAAGTTATTCCAGCAAAACATTTCCAATTGGATAATTAGTCAGAGTTTGTTGGTTATTAAATACTCCTGCAAATCCACAACAGTATCTTCCTGGATTGTTAAACCTCTGAATAACGGATTTTTGGATTTTTCACTTCACAGTCGCGAGCTCTGCTCTGCTCTCTCTCTCTCTCTCTCTCTCTCTCTCTCTCTCTCTCTCTCTCTCTCTCTCTCTCTCCGTCTCTGTTTACGTCGCTCACCCCTGTTAACTCGACTCTGTGCGTCTCCTCTGCAGTCTGGAGTAGAACGGAAGGGGATAGAAAAAATAATTCAGTAAAATGAAATAAACTGAAGAGAAGGTAACGTCCCGCTAAAGCTCTGGTCCAGTCACTCACACCGGAATCTTGACGGTATAGCCCCGTTGATCCTCGGTCCTCCTCACCGGTCACCTCTCCCGCACCGTTAATCCATATAGCGCAGCGAACATGACGGTTGGTCAGGTTTGAGCAAATGAAAGGCGAAGACTTCCTGCTGCAATTTTCAAAATAAAATATTTCAGTTGCGCACAATGTTATGAAGCTGTGAATATGTGGCCTATGTCTTGCCTCTTTTGTGCAATATTTATGCACAAATAGCCTATCACACCGGAGTGGCACGTGCATGGTACAGTTATGTCTGTCAGGGTAGACCCAGTTACCCCAGAGAACCTAGATCTTTGTCTCAAGAGCACAAGATTATAATGTATTTTAGCTTTTGGTATCATGTGCATAAATATGATGGACCGCTTAATTTGAAATAGGCTATTAATTAATGAAACTAAAATGACCAGGTCATGTATTATAACATATTCTAACAATATTATATTGTTGTCAATTTATTCTATATTTCTACAAATGTGTTCAATTTGAGTAATATAACAGGACAGTCGCCTGTAGGTCTTTGGCTTTTAAGCTCTAAAGACAAATGAAGCCCAAAAACATATTTTGTTTGCTGCAGGATCCCAAGGTAAATTTATCTGAGCTTGCATTTAATAAACCGACACTGACTTGGTTAAGTGGTTAAGTACCCTAACATAAGAGTGTGTTTTTTTTTTAATGTATTCTTACACGAATTACTCTGCAAGCTGTAAACTGAAACCCCTCTGTCGTAAATATAATATATTTTATACATGTTTCTTATACATGGTCATATATTTTAAAGATAAAACTGATATAATTCAAAGACAAGTTCAAACTAATAGATATCATGTCACCAGAATTACTCCGATACGTAGTTCATTCAATCAACTTCATGGATCCCCTGTTTTTTGTTAGTTTGTTTGTTTGTTTTGGATTGTGATGCTTTCAATATCGTCAGGGATGAAACTGCGAAATCTCTTCCCATTTAGCAACATGTCTGTTTCAATAAAAAACGAGCGAGAGAGAGAAAGATTTAAGTGAATGGACTGACCCTATCTAGCGAAACATATATCATTAACTTTTCATTTTCTCGATGATTACCCCTGCTTTTATTTTGAGTTAAAATAACCTCATTTCCGGGCTGCATCTTAATAACAATATGTCGCTTGACGCAGTTTAAAGCCTGATGCATGGAAGTTGTCGAAAACCTTCTTATTCCCTGTATTGCGCGTCGGAGCAGCCCACACCCTGCCAGGTGGGCGCATTTGAATTTTATGAGGAAGTTTACCTAATCTGTCGTCGTCAGATTTGAGTGTTTCCCTTCTGCTCTTGAGTCACGCTGCACATTGTTGATAAAATAAGAGCGCGCGAGAGCGCAAAGCTGTCATCCTTTTCTAGCCCATTTGTAGCTGTATGGCACTGTAACATTACATATATATATCACCTCTCTGAAGTACGTTTTTCCTACTATTTTCACTTCCGATTCTCTTTCATCTCTCTCTCTCTCTCTCTCTCTCTCTCTCTCTCTGTTGTTATAGAAAACATTGTAAACACTTTCAGTGTGGATGAGATGAGGATGGATTATTAAAGGCATAAAGTTTGTGAATGGGCATCATCATCGTGCCTCAGTGTTCATTTCTAGCTGCAGTTTGTCAATGTCAAAATGGCACCAAATTGGCAAGTGAGGCAAATCCTGTTTTTCTCCATGATAATTACTTGTATTACAATGTATTTTTATTTGAAATAAATACATTGATGGTTGGATGAGTTACAAGTAAATCATACACAGTGTGATTTTGTGACACAGTGGATGTGTCCAATGCATGTCTCTAGACATTTAGAATATTTAAGATGAATAAGTTTAGGTTGCAACTGGTATGAGATCCAGAAATTCACGGGAGTATATCAAGCTGATGTATCTGATGTTGAACATCTGAAGGACCAGATCAGCTTTCAGTGCCATAAAAGACAAAACGGGAGACATGGTGTTTCTGCAGGGCACTGATAAGCCTGATGGTAGTTTGCTGAAGCAGAAACTGGAAGGTCTACAGTTTGGGATCCTTGAAAGAGGACCAATTCAAGGGTGACATGAACAAAATGTTTCTCCCTCCCAGCAAGGAAGAAAAATCAACTGTTCTCTATATGATTTTAATACTGGAGCAGAACATTGCTGGCTAAGAGTTTTTTAATTTTTTGTTCACTATATCATTGTATTACATGATGGGATTACAAAAGTGAAATGAATTTGTATTACATTGTGCAGCCTTTATTTTCATGGTTGTTAATGGCAACCTCCGTTTTCAGGGGAACACTGACAGATGAACTGTCTAATCACATTGCATCAATAATTTTAAAAGCCAAGAGTGAGATAGCAAGTTCACAGAAGATGCATTGCCTAGTAAGCTGGTTTAGAGGTTAGCTTGCACAAATCATCCAATAAAACACTAAAATAATCTTAAAAATGCCATGAATGAGCTGCATGCCATCTTTTAATAAAGCCCAAGTTAGCTCTGAGTCAAACAATGTCACATAATACAGTCTGAAGTGATGCTAAATTGGAGGACTGCTTATCTTATGGGAATATGTATCATGACAAAATGTAATAAATGACTGACAATAGCAACCAGCTGCACTCACTGAACACATCTATTATTCTAGAGAAATTAAAGGGCCCCTCAACTAAAATTTGATCAATGGTACTTGGATTGGTATTGATTAATGACAGCTAATACAGAAGATACATGCATGCTAGATGGCAAATCAGCTTGTGGTTGTAGGGGCTGTGGTTTGAAGGATGAGGACAACAATAAAGACGGGTTTAATGTGTCTTTATTTGAGGTGATGGAAAATCCTGCAGCGTGTGACCAGTGTTATCTCAACCTCACAGAATGATTGCTCATGACAATAAACCAGCATAATCCAACCTTCAGGCTACTGCTTCTGCCAATCAGTTTATTGATTAGCTCTTAACGGCTGTTAAAGTCATTGAGACATTGTCAGGTGGCTGCTGGGATTGCTCCCTACTGAAATCACTACTCGTTTGTTAGGCGAGCCCATATAAATGTGCGAAATCGACAGCTGGTTAACCGTTTAAAGCCCAATCAGGATTTTTCAAATTGTGTCTAAATTATATTCAATTAATGCAATTAATCCTGAAATACTACCCTGTTATGGTTAAAGGACATTTGGGTGCAATAAATGTTACTTTTATTGTTTTACAGTCACTTAGTGTGACCTGGCTACAAGAGACTGTGTCTGCAAAGGCTTGATAGAATTGTTGACCAACAGTCATTCAACAATGATTCAACCATTTTCCGAGTTTTGCCCTTCAAAGCTCATGTTTCAGCTTTGCAATTACACCAGTCAACCACAATTTGCTAAATTCTGTTACTAGCAGTGGATCCATTTCATAATTTACACACCTGGTTTAAAGGATGGTCTCCTGCAGTGACATGCATGTATTTTGGTTTAAAATAGACTGTGAGGTTTTAATGACAAAGTTCCTCTGTAGTCGTATCCACTGTATGAGCTGTAGTAAGCTCTACAGTACACTGCAGGTTCTTTTTCTGAGAGAACTTTATGACCAGTTGCTTTCTCTCAAGCAGACAATTTTGCTTGTTAAAGAAAAATCTCTACTTTTTTCAACCACCTAAATCAACTAAATGAGTATTAAGAAGCAGTTTTAAAAACGACAGTTTAAAGAGGAAAGAAGTTGTTATAGAAAATGTTTTTTTTTTCAGATGGATGAATTGAATAAATACAAACATTGACAGATACTCTCTTATTTTTTTTTCTGCACCATCACGTTCTATGAATGTTGATGCAAACTAATTTGATATTGAAAAATAAAATGCCTGTTAAATATGCGCAACTGAATTTTGTGCAAACATTTCATTTGGTTATTAAATGCCGCTGATTGTTGCTCACTCTTTAAAGCTCATAGACTTAAAAAAGTATTCTATGTCAGAATTCACCATCAGCTTAAACAAAAATGTTTCAACTAGAGGAATATATGAAAGGAGTTTATTCTATTTAATTGTGTTGACACATAATGAGAAAGCTCTTATAATTTATCATCATATATGATGCAATCAACCACCACTGATGCTCCATCATTCTGTGCTCTATATGGTTGGTGCTACTGATCTTGTGAAATAGTACAACAGTTCTTCTTCTGGGGCCAAAAACATGCAAGAAGAAGAGCCAAGGGAAAAATGTAAGTAGAGGATGAATATTTTACGCATGTGTAATGCTAGTGCAAAACATGCAGCAGCATCTGAACTCAACATCAGTCTTTGGTTACAGAGAAAAATGCAGGAGGACACAAATCTGTGGAGTCATTAATGGAGTCAGACTCTGATGATTAACATTCTGAATGTGATACCAATGATACAATGTTAGAAAATAAGAGCTGAGGGTCAAGCCAGAGTTCTCAAGGTGATAACAGTAACACACATGGACACAACAATCACAGAGGTGAGGGAGACAAAACTTACATCACGGACATGTCAGAGTTAGAGGACCTGTAGACTCTGTCAACGAAGACATGGGAAAGACAAAGGACACCCATTATTTTTATTTTTATAATGATAAAACCATATGTTATTAGTTTTATTATTTTTATTGTTAATAAAAAAGAATATTAATTAAGATAGATTTGTTTTTAATTTAAAAAAAGATGCTTTAAATCTTTTTTACTTACTGGGAAAGTGTTAATTTATGAGCATGACACTGGCACACAAGATTCTTCTGCAGATACTGAATAAATTGAAAGGGAGAATTCAAAGAGCACACACTTATTTCTCTCAAAAATGTGCCTCTTTGGTGGAAAGTGTCTTGGAACCATAACCATAGATCACCAGAGATCAGTCACACAATGTGTCCTTCCTTATAAACCTTGAATCATTCGAACCTAACGGTTATAACAAGGGGCTGCTCCTAACAAGCACAGTGTCACAGGCGGTCACTGACCAATGCTCTTGATGCCCTAGGCCACTAAAACGTTATGCTTCCAGTGGTGCTGATCAGTGCATTGATTGTCTGATCATCTGGAGACCATGTTGGAGACAGTGGAAAGACTGAAATAATTGGACAGCCTGCTGGAAATCCCCCCAGTGAGACATGGATCAACGATCAGAAAGGTAGACGTTAAGAAACCCATTCAAAATAAAAGTCTGATGTACTGTAAGGTTGTGTAGGGTTCCTGCATTCATTTAAAGAACCATTTATTTTATAAATATTAGAATTTGAAGCATGTTGTCATATAATACATTTTATTCAGCTTAACCAGCATGACTACCTGTTTCCTTTATTTGTTTGTTAAGAGCTAATAATTCGTAGTTGTCGACCAAGACATTTCAGAGATAATCTTTTATACTCTCCTTACTTGCCAGAATTTGATTGGGTCAGATGTAGACGAGGAATTGGCTGCCACTAAAGCTATAAAATCCCTAACCCTGGTAGTATTTCTGTCATAACTCTGTCCACTGAGGCAAAAGCTGAAGATGAGAGTACAAAGGAACTGTCAGTATCAACATTAAGCTGCTGAAGCTCTAACCCTCTGTCACTGCGGATCAAGCTATTGATTAGCTGTTATGGCTATTGCAGACGGCAGCAAGTCATATTGGCTGGAATCCTTTTGCACACAGATGAGTGGTCAAGAAAGTACACACTCAGCAATGAGTTAAAACCATAATCCGGGTCTTTTTTTTCTTTCCATTGCATCTATTACCTGTACATTCACTTTGCCTTGGTGGGATGTAATGGCCTCAGAAAGGAGCATTAAGAGCATCTAATTGTTTTGCAATGCTCACAGAAACTTCATCAGACGCCCCTGTCCGGCTATGTAGTGAGCTAAACGCTTGACCCAATACACACCAATTCAGATCGGCTGTTGTTTGAGAGCTTCATATGCACACTACCACCAAAATGTGAAACTGAGCACATAACAATGAAAGAGGTGATGGATTAGGACTTCAACATCTATTTTTTCAGTATAATTGGATTCCACACACCCACACAAGTGTGAGTTTGATACTTCTGACAGACGATGCATGGAACAAAGTGAGAGGGAACTCAGACAAGTCGCTCTCTGTTTTGGATCTGTGTATCATATTTAATACATAAAGTCTTACATGTTACTTCTTTAATGGTTTCAACATGATCTTTCTTTGTACTTTTTGACCCATTGCTTAATCAGTAAACTAGGTTATTGTTGCGTTCATAAACACATTCGGAGGTGATGATACAAAGAGAAAGCTCCGGCAGCAGGAAATACGTTACAGGCTTCGGTAACTGACCTTCTACAAGGTATCAAAAATATTTTATAAACAGAAACCAAAGCAAGCTCCATATTTTTATTGAGGTCTTTCAGAAAGTGGTAAACATCCATTGCTTTCACTGTAGGGATTAATAAATGAAAAACATAGTGCATATACAAAACAAAACCACAAAATAAACAACAACAGAAACATACTTAAGTGCTGCAGTGTCTAGTTTCCTGCCATAACATGATTGATTCACATGTTTTTTAGTAATAAAGGTTCTCAGCAAAACAAAACTGAAGAAACAAGGAAAAGTTTGGAGGGTCTAGCATTTAAATCGGAATTAAGCTCCTTTAGTAAATAGCTTTATTATTTACAATGCAGTTAATGACTATATCTAATGTGAAAAGGTTGCCCATGGCATGGAACCAACAGAGAAATTAAAAACATAATTTTGCAGTAACCCTCAGCTCTGCAGGGCAATCCAGAATCTCTCAGCTCCTTGTTTTTGTTTACCAGCCCAAAAATGACATTGTCATCACCTGTCAACAGCAACGGGTGGTTATTTTGGGGAAAAGAAAAAAAAAATACTGCTTGATATACTCAGTGTACACTACCTGCTCTGAACCAAATGGCAAACAGACACAACTGCCTACTGGCTGGTGAACATAGTAGACTATATGACAACTGAAGAGACATATTTGTTAATGGAGACCAAAAACAGCTTTCAGGTAGTAAGAATCATAAACCACAAATAAATATATATTTTGCTCTACATTTGTGAGGTTTTCTTTCAACATTTTGCTCTGTTTGTTTTTATGTGGATTATGCTGGATTTTTACTGTCATCATTGCAGCTGACATGTAAAGTAATGGCATCATCTCATGTGTACAACTCCAAATATAGTGAAAAAAGAAAAGAAAAGAAACTGCCGGAAAAAAAAAAAAAATCAGCCCATATTATTTAGACGACTGGTTTAGGATCTCTCTGGACCTCATTGTTTCACTTTGATCTGTAACTATGACATTTTTTATGCTTATACATATGAATGTGCGTAACACCGTAAGGAATGTATTGATATTTGAATAAATGTGTGAGTATTGAATATTCAAATAACTGCAAAACAACATGCAAAAGAATGAACTCTGACAACTTTTGTTGTGAAACTAGCCATTATTACTGCTGAAACCAGACCGATGATTAATTCCTCACTGACCTTATTTGATCCTGTCGCGAAATTCAAGTTAATGAGTGTTCAACCTCATTTAATTCAGCATAGTTGCTAAAACTGAGGCAATTTAAGTATCTCGGCCAATATGCCAGCAAAGACAGAGAGACCTGCTGTACAAAGAGAGAGAGAGAGAGAGAGAGAGAGAAAGGGTTTTTCATCTGCAGTCAGAATGTGCAGCAGATTCATTTTAGACCGATAAGGGCTGTTCAGCACCATGGACAGAGCCAGAGCCACTTCAACACCACACCGGTGCTTTTCACAAATGAGTGAATTGAACCGAACAAGTGCTAAATTTAAGCTTACAAATCTGTTACTTACTATACTTTTTACAAAGTGCATGCTGGACATAAAACTATGCCCAAGACAGAGATTTGCACCTTACAACCTTCCAGAAAAACTACTGAGCTCTAATGTTAAACTTGCATAATTTAGTCTCATTCATGCAATGTCAGTATTCTGCGTGTAGATTTGCACATAGAAATCTTTGGTACTAAATACCTACATCAGATTCACAAACTCTGACAAAAATATCCGATCACAGTCATGTGTGTATGTTGATGAAACAGCCCCACTCATGAACAGCCAGTAACCACGAGGTGTGGATGTGTGCATCATGTGGATCGGCGAGTATGGAGAGCATGATGCAGCCCAAAAAAAATGAGAAAGAAAAAAACCGTATCCCATGCTGCAACTGAAGTTATTTTGGGTAAAGTTAGGAAGAAAAAGGTTATTTTTTCTGTTAGTGGTGTGACAGACACAGGTAAATCAAAGGCTTGGAAGGAGGTAACAGCTGCAGTGAACTCTGTGTGCTCTGTGATAAGAAGCAACCAAGAAGTGAAATGAAAATGGTTCGACATGAAACATGATACAAAAAAAAAGCATATGGAAGCACATAAAAAAATCCACAACAGATGTATAGCTTTTATCATGATACAAAACCTTTTTATTCCACATGTAGAAAACACACTTGTTAAGTCATTAAAAACCCATTTGCATTTAAATAAACCTAATCTGAAGCTGAAATCTGCTGAATGCTGACTAATTTAGGTAACTATGTTAGATTTCTATTTTTTTCATGTTTAATTTCCATGTTTAAACTGCATATTTTTAACATCGCAGAGCACAATCTGAATTAAAATTGTAATTTGTAATAATTATAAGCAATATTTATGTGCATTCTTTATTTACACAAGAACTTCCAGCAGTCAGGATGACTGGAGTCAGCAAGACAGGAACATGGATGTTGTTAGTACCAATGAAAAAAGAATAGAAATACTGAAAGACTGGTGAATGCTGTAATACATATAAATTCACATGAACATGAACTGCCGACAGTTTACACATAAATTCATTCTGCTCACACTTCATGAATGAAACCCATTGTGTCACTAGTGGCAGATCTTTTGCTCTGTTGCTCAAAGGTAAAACTTAATCACAGCCGTAAAAACATTCTGTAAACAATTCAAAATGACATGCAGATTGCAGATTTTAATGTTGAACGCTTAGATGTAACAGTCAGTAAAGATGTGAAAGAAGTGTGTGTTTGCAAGAGTTTTTTTTTAAATATATGTTTCAAAATAGTTTGAGCCTGCAGCTAAGGCAGGCTAAAAGAAACTTGCTTTAAAATAGGCATGATGTCATCTGACTACAGCACAAGTATCACTAAGTTCAAACTGCAGAGATTGGCTTTAAAATATAAAATGAGATAGATACAATAAAAAAAGCTATAAATTAAACTGCAAACACACAAAAGAATACCTTCAGTTCTGGAACACTTAAACAATAGTGTTGGCCTATTGAGCTGTTGCCATTTTTGTGTATCTGGGTCATCTATAGTGTACGAATCATCTACAGATATAGTTTGAGGTTCATTAGCAGCCAAAGATTTCACAGTTCTGACTCAGTGCGCTCAGTCCTGAAATAATAAGGCTGAGAAACACTTTCTCTCTCTCTCTCTCTCTCTCTCTCTCTCACTCTCCCACATACACACACAAAGGCAGGAACTTAAAGTTGTTGTTGTACCACCACAGTGAAGCCAGATGTATGACACTATATATACATGACATTGAATTTTAATGAGAACATCACAATTTGAAGTCCTATAGTACATCCTCTGTTTTTGAACTTTGTTTACACTTTTTGTTAAGATCCAAGAAATGGTGTGGTATATTATTTACTGTCAAAGCTTTGCATTTTTGGAGGGTTTGAGCTAACATCCAAAAACTAGCATTGCTAACAAATGAGCTAAAAACATCCACGCTGCAATACTGCCTGAAGAATACAGGACTGTGAATCCTACAAATGTTTAAACTTGATACTTTATTTAACAATTAGAAACCACTGGCGACCCCAGCAGTCTGTTCCTTTGGAGCTGTTGTTGTATCTCCAAACTTCAAATTATTGAAGTGATAGAATTGTTGACTGGAAGATTTTTTCTGTAATGCACCTCAGGATAAGATTTTAACACCACTCAGAAATTTTTATGCGAAAAAAGACTTTTGCCTTTGACTTTTAATGGAGAAAATTGATGTTCAGTGCAGACAACTCAACCAAGATGCTTTTATGTTAACACACTGTAGAATGTGTCCATGTAAGAAATTGATCAAATTTCTACTTGTGAAAGCCAGGGGGTAAGAAATAACTCCTACCACTCTGCAACTTAATTGAAATAATAGCACCAACTATTTCTGTGCCCACCTAACACAATATTTAACAGAAAAGTTTAAAAAAAATCCTTTAAAATCTTTTTTATCTGAATATACAATTTTAACCAAGTAAGAATACAATTAAAAACTATCAGTGATGTGCTGACTTCTGAGCTCAAATGCATATTAAATACATTTTTTGTAGCAATATCAATTATAGATTATATTATTGTACACATTTTTTACAGTAACCAACTGTAGTTGACTGATTAACCTTAGACATTAGTTTTGTCAACAGATTGCTATCATCTTAGCTTGATGTTTTCTCTGTAAACGTTGCTTTCTTTATCAGTGAGCTCTGCCATATGCCTTTCTCTATACACTCCCATTGCTAGGCAAACGGCGTTGTTAGTCATGTTTGCCTTGTTGGGCCCCTGTGCTTCAGGTCATAACATCTGCTCTGTAACCTAGGGTACTCTGTGTGCGTGTGTGTGTGCCTGCGTGTGTGTGTGTGTGTGTGTGTGTGTGTGTGTGTGTGTGTGTGTTTGACCATGGGAGTAGTTCCCTAATCCAGGTACACGTTCCATTCATGGTGAGATCTGTGCTTTACTCTCCGCCTTGCAATGTTATCTACCCTGACTAAGATAAGGCTTCTAAAAAGTGTGTTGCTGAATGTGTGTGTGTATCTGTGTGTGTAGAGAGAGAGAGTGTGTGCACTGCCAAACAGATAAGCCTTCCCTACAAGCCTCTTATTCATGCAGCACCTAACAAGACAAAGCCACAATCACTCTGAAACTGTCTTTTACTTGTTTACAGTTCGGGATGACCAAAGAGATTGTGTGTATGTTTACGTGTGTGTGTGTGTGTGTGTTTACGAGTGTGTTTTCATTGGTGCATATTATATGTGCAATACAGGATGTGCTTCTATCTGTGCTTGCATGCTTGTTCACATGGGCTTTGTGTGTGTGAGAGTAAGTGTGTAGGCATATCTGCCTTTTGTACTGATGGCATGTTTCTCTACATTGTGTGTGTGTATGTGTGTGTTTGTGTCTTTGCTCTTGTATGACTGTGTGTGTGCACCCTGACAGATAAGCCTCTCCTGCAAGCCTCTTATTCGTTCAGCGTCGAACAACAACAAGGCTGGCATTACTAATAAACTCAGCTTCTACCGTCTGATATGAGCAACGAGTTTAGAGTTCCTCAAAGAGGCTCACATGGGCACGGCGGACGCATTGCAAGCCCCACAGAATTCACACAGAATTCACACAGTCTGAGGGAAACAAGAGGATGAGAGACAAGGTACATGTGGAAAAAAAGAGAGAGAATTTGTTAAAGTCTTAACATGCAGTATATGTGAGTGACAGACCATTACTGTGCTTCACAAAGCACCATTAAATCTTTCCAGCCAATGACTGCACACAGAAACCTAAAACAGACAGATAGCATGCCTCATGACTAATGGAGATGTCCCCTGGGTCAAGATGTGTCATGACTTCATGTTTCATCAAATCCTTATGATAATGCCTCTGCTTTCTTTACCTTCTATTACTAGATTTTTAGAGACACTGTTTCAAAACCTTTCATCCCTTTTGCTTAAAACTGTAAATAAGACACCAAATCTTCAGACAACTTGAATGAAACCACCAAATTTTCTGGCAAATTAAAACAATTACACACAGCAAGTTAGTAAATAAACAGCATTTTGTAGAGAGCATGTAGTTTATAGTTGATTACAGAAAATGAAGCACCAGATAAACATGTTTATTTATAGTGTTTTGCAATGTTCCTGTATTGCAAACACACTCTGCATTACCAAGATGTATGTTGTGGATGAGAATTTATTCAGCCTCAGCATCACATCTTTGGGCTGGTTGAAGCAGAAAGACTTTGTCTACATCACGTTCCCCCTCACCAGGCAACAAGGGAAAAACAACCTGCTGTAGCAGATCCAGCCTTGACAGACCACCACCTATGCAACCACAGGCCAAGTCTTTGCCTGTAGGAGAGTTTCCCCGGTATGGGGTTTGTTGGTCATAGAGATGGAGGAATTCTTTTATTGGGTTGAGTGCAAGGGGGTGTTGCTGGAAGACACACATTTATGAATTGCCGCATGTTAAACCACCCACAGATTCTGTTCTAGTCAATTGGTTTAATTGCATATTTAGAAACAAGTTTGAACAATTTGGAGTCACTGTGTATAAACGGTGACAGCTGTGTTGTAGCTGTGTTCTGCCTCTGCTGCCCCTGTTTACCATTTGCAACACAAGTGCATCAGAGTGCAAAATGTGTTTTTAGGAAAAAGGGACTGTGTTTCGAGTTTTGCAGAAAAAAGATGATTGAATTAACAGGTTTGGGGCACCGAGGCTTTGGTTCAGGGAATGGGTCTTAGTGTTTTAGCAATTATGAAAAAAAGTATTACACTAATATGAAAAAAAAACCATTTTTTAACAGCAGAATGCACCAAATGAGTCATACTTTGCATTTGCCAAAATAAGGCTGGAGATAAGGGTTGGTAATCAAGAACTGGTTCTCATTTTCGAGTCCAATTCAAGTTGTGTAATTCCAGAGAGTCAGTTAGCTGTTTCTTTTATCAATGCCAATGCATTATACAAACAATGACTGCATGCGACAGTGGGTACTCTGGGAAAGAGAGCACTGTCTTGATTGTAAAATGCTATTTTACTTTCTAGGAGTCGACAAAACACAAGTCCACTTTGAGAAAGATGGTCTTATTTCTGCAAACAGACAGAAATAAACTTAAAAAAAATACACTTATTATATTAACTGCTGGTTAAAGTCTACTATTTGTTATTTCTCTGTGCTGTAAAACTGTCATTTATTTGTCATGAGCAACAGTTATCATGAAATCAACTTGTCATGCTGCTGTAATACTCACTAATTGACCAAATGTGTATACACAGCTTGCACACAACCAAGCTTGACGGTCACGATTCTGCTGAAAGTTTCAATCTTTGCATGTTCTTATTTCTTTCTAGACATCACAGTAGGAGAATCAGACATGTAGAGGAGGCAGTGAGAGGGAACAGTACGGGACAGAGTGAATCAGCTCACTATGCTCCCGTTTCAAGTGACAGACTGAAATGAACTATGTTGCAAAGATACACTGAACTGAGAGAATATGAAGCCAATTCTGCACTTTGTGAATACATTCATTCACATTCTATATCCGCCTGTCACAGACCTTATTTTTCCAGGTAAAATTCCATCTTACACCAAAATATATGTAAAAGAAATCTCTGAAGCTACTGTCTCAGTATGTTGAGCTATATTGCCTACAAAGAGTGCACCACTAAAGCAGTGATGTCTTGGACCAAAGCTGCAGTGAAGACAGGCTGAAATAACCCTATTAAAACCACGATGAGTTCTCCTGTTACAGTTACTCTCTAAGAAGCATTCTCCTGTGCCTGTTAGTCACTACAGGCAAGAGGGAGATCAGACTAATGGATAAAATGTGTGCCAATGCAATGCTAGAAATTATATTCACAAAGAAAATATTTCTTATCCCTAAAAAGATGCAATACTACATTGCTGAAGTGCAAAACAGTGCTACAAAAACTTTGACTAACACTTGGAGTTAAGCCTCTTTAGTAGCTTTCCGGCCAATGCAGCAGGTTCAATACACACTACACATCTGTATATTTACACAATTAATTTATTTAACTCTAACAGGAGTTTACATGCATATAAATTAAGCTCCTCATAATGCATTGAGGTTTTCACCCCTAATCTTGCACCCCGAGACAGCACATTAAGGCTGAGGACCAGTGAGCTTCAGATGGCCCCAAACTGGTGGAGTGGCTCCAGCAGCAGGTTCCAGGAAAAACATTTGAGATCTCTATCCGGAAGAGTGCAGTCTAAGGAACACCCAAGACACTGCGTGGGACCCAGATCTCTGGTGGAGGCTCTGAGCTTGAAGGAAGAAGACTTTGGGTTCTATTTCCTTCAATCTATGACACAACACAACACAACAAACACTTAGTTCTGTAGCTGAGAGTGTATGTAGATGTGACCAATGTTTTGAGTGAGTTGGTGAACAGAAACACAAGTGCATCGATGGTGCAGCATGATGAAGTGACACAACAGGGGGTATAGATAATTAGAGGGTGTGTCACAGCCAACCTCAGTTATGACCATTGAAATAAGCTCTTCTCATCCCCTTGAACTGCTATCGGCACAGGGTTCTCATCAGTATCGTTATGGCTGACCAAGGACCAGAAAGTCATGGTTGCCGAACATCAAACAGAAAGAAGCTGGCGTACTTGTCCAGGAGATTCAGGCTAGTAATTATGGATATGTGGTACTACAAATAAGCTTCCACAGGCTGATGATTTTAAATTGGCTTGGCTAGAGGAACCCGATATTGTAAACACCTCTTCCCCTGGTATTATGCGAACTGCTGCCCAATGTAGGAAGCAGTTCAACGATATAAGAGAAAGGACCAAAAAAGAAAGAAAGAAAAAAGGAAATCTGGATAATTAAACTCAAAGCTTTATTTGTTATTTGTTATTTGATCATTAATTAAATGTCATTGTGAACAAAGAACACTTGCAATACACTGAAATCAGGTGCTGGAACGATATTGGTGCAGACACAAGTAAATTACAATCACTTTTAGCGCCCGATGCAATTGATTTATTAACAACACTGATGAAGAGCAATGCGCTCAGAACCTCACTGATGTCGCAGTGTTAATAATTGAATTACATTGGGAGCTTTGAGTTTGTATAATTAACTTTCCAATCATTTGTTAGATGGCCCAACCTTTGGTGTGTTAATGATGTATTGTCGTACTTTGTGGTCTTGCATGGTTGGTTAGATTAATAAGCCAGGTGAGGAGATGAAGAGGCTTTTGAAATGTTACTTCTTGTATTTTTTATTTAATTTCTGTTTTTTAGTTTCAATGCACACCAACTGCTTAGCATTTAAATGATGATTTGGAGAAGAGGCTTGCATTGAAAAAAAAGTCTTTCTAATCATTTCTGTATGTTTGTCGAAATAAATAACCCTTGAAACACATCTGTCTGGGAGATTTTGAATAGGTCTATTCATATGCGCTCTTGTCCATCAAAGTAACCCTGGACTGGTTGCCTTGCCCTAAGACCTGCTTTGAGCTGAAAGAAACATAATTTCGGCTGAAAACTTTACACAAAAATAGCATTACAAAACCATAGCTTTACTGACACACCCCTTTTAGTACCATTTCACACATCTTCACAGTGCAGCCAGGTTCGTTTTGAGCCATTAAATATGTACACTTGCCACAAGCATGGAAAATAGCCCCTTGAACCTTATCAAACTGCAAATGCACTGGGATCTGTGCTTAGACAAGCTGCACAGTAATAAATAGGGCCCTATGAATCTAGAAGCATGCTGATACAGGAAGGCTGCACTGAGCTAAACGCTAGCATCAACACATCTACTCACATGTTTACAGTGACAATGCTAACATGCTGATGTTCAGTGAGTTGTGGTCATCATGTCCATCTTTTTTGTTTTTTTGGGATTACAAGCTCATATTTGCCAAGAAGCACCAAACAATAATGCTGCTGTTGCCACTATTTTTGCAGGTATCTGTCCAAAGGATTGCACATATCAAAATTTAGACCTAATCATTGTGCTGATGTTAAGTTATCACAATTATCCAAATGAGGAAATGAATATGTATAAATGTTGTGTGGCAGTCCATCCAATAGTTTCCTATTCAAAACCAAAAATATCTACCCTCTCATAAGAGGAAATGTTGACAGTTTTGCAGGATAAATGCATTATCTGCATGCCTGTGGATGAAGAGTCAGGGTATCACCAACATTATTTGGATTCATCCTCTGGGTATCAGAAATGTCTGTTAAAAATGTCAACACTATCCACATATCCATTTAAGTTGTAGTACCAAGAAAACTCTATGTAACTTTAGAAATCTAAATATATACATATGTTTGCAGGTTTGCTTTATAAGAGGCACTCAGTATGCTGGGAAAATGTTTCTCTCTGCAGCCTCTGCCTGCCTCATTTCAAATCTTAACAAGTCAGAGGAATTCAAGACATTTCCTTCCAAAGCAGACATAGAAAAGCAGCAACAATTTCAACAGCAAAATATAATGTAAATGCCTCTGAAAATGCCTTGAATAGTATTTTTTTTCTTTACCATGTTGTCCTTGTCATGCTGCCTCTGCATGTTTCTGAACTGCCACTTACACAGATAAATATATTCCACTTAAAATGTAAAATGGCCTCAGTGAGGAGCACTTTAAAATACTGAGTTACAGACAGTTTGGTCTTTAAAAATAACACTTAATAGAATGGCAGCTGAAATTTTTGGAGTCTGTCTTTACTCTCCACAGAAACCATCTTTATTGAAACAAAGGAGCAAACAAAGTCAGGGTTACTCTGCTCTGATTTAACTCTGCTCTTCTTTATTGTTTCAACGAAGAATGTTCTCAAGCTTTTGGTGTTTTACTGAAGAAAAATTGTGTTCGGAGATGGAGATAACCTGCCAGACGCCCTGCTGCCCTGTAATAAAATCACAGGGCAGCGGGGCGTCACTGTGTAATCTGCTCTGCTGTAAATACCTTAAGATTGCTCGCAAGCTAAAGTGATACAACTCTATAGCAGACCTTGACCTTTGACCTATATATTTGTGTTCAGACAGCCATAACAGAACTGTGAAAAGAAGTTTTCTCTTTCCCTCGACAGGTAGCAGAAGTGTTAACAACTGTGCTCTGGGCTAAAACTTGCTAGTTACAGTTCTTAAACACAAGCTAATGATATCACACTTACATCCAGGATTTCAGCCTTCGGTGTCGGTGATAATCACACCTGAATCTCCACTGTAGAGTAAATACATGTGCTGTGGAGTTCTTTAAAGCTTCAGGTCTGAGCTCCTGTTCTGCCATTGTCATCACTTCACTGGGCAGATGAACATTATCTGCTGTTTAATACATAGTGCAGTGATTAAAGGTCTGTCTATATTCATAACTGAGCTGAAGGAGCTATGAGAGGCAGCAGGGTCATTACAGGATGAGAGAGATAGTAAATTAAACCAGAGGAAACTCTCGTCTAATCTCTTTCCTTCTCACCTCCTCCTCTCTCAACTTTTTTTTATGACATAAAAGTGATAGCCAACCACTCCCTATCTGCTTCTCTGCATCTTTTTCTGTCCTCTCTCACACTGTTTGTGAGACAGTCACTCAACACGACTGCATGGCAAAGTGTCACAAAGTTGCTAGTAGATTGATTGTTGGTCAGGCTTTTCTTCTCTGCAGGTGAGGCTTTGCTAGAGTCAAGAAAAGACCTGTAACATTTACTGTGAATTTCAGTGGCATTGTTATTGTTATTCAAATTTAAAAATAAGCTCCATAAAGGGTTGGGCCGACAGGGTTTCAGCCTTTGAAGACTTTTTGTAAAGCCTTCTTAATAACTTTCTGCTCATCAGCCGTTTTCCTTAGCTGCCAACTTTTATATATTAAGCTTAAGACTCCCACAATGGACTCAATTTATCACAGGAAGTCGTGCCACTTCCCAGCTTTGAAAGTTGATGAGTTTTATAGTACTATGGGAGCAGTCGTGAACACTTGTCTACAGATGTTTGCTCTGTCAGGAAGTGCATTGTGCATGGTCATGCACAGAACAACAGCAGAGGCATTTAGATGTAAACCAGCCGACAAGCAACAACACACGGTGTCCCTGTTGTCTTTCTCAGTTATTTAATTTAGCACCTGTTCTATTTGAATGCTCTCAAGCTTTCAGCAAGTGTTTACAAGTGCTAATTAGCCTCCATTTTTAACCAAAAAAACGTCATGCAAGTGTTTTACACGTCAAGTTATTTCTGTGGTTGTTTCCATGTGTTTTACAAAAAGCCTGTAAGTGTAGATAAAGTACAATGTACATATGTTTAGCAGTTTCAGTGATCCAGAAAACCTGATTATAAAAACAACTTGTGTTCATTTTTGATCTTGAGTAAATAGAATAGAATTAAATAGAAAAGAATTTACAAGAACACTGCACTTAGGTATGAAAACTATTCTATCCCTAAAGTTTGGACTTAAATAAGCAGTTTTCCCGCTGGGTTTGTAGGGGTATTGCAGTTTAGGTTGCATAAGTCCAGGCCTGAGGTGAACTTTGCATGAACTTAATAAATTATGTGATATGAATCATCAATTAAAGGTTTAGAAATTAGCAGCAGACTGCTGCAGAGAACTATAGCTATTCCCATTTTTGCCTTGTAGTTTAAGGTGAAAGCATTTCTTCTATCAGCCACAGTTCAGTCTTTCTGCCTCACCTTCTTCACTGCAGCAGCAACACACTCCTAAGCTGTGTGTTTGGCTCAGTGTCCACTTCTATTGCTGTGATCTCGTCTTATAAAGAGTTTGTTTTTTTCTTTTGATCCATGGATATTCCTGACTAAAGCCTAATTTGTGTTGGCAATATATAAGGCAAAATCTCAAGACAGGTGCTGTTAATTTGAAGTCGATTTCAAAGCTGAATTAAAATTTGTGGATCAGATGTCTTACTTAAAACAGGATTTTTAGAAGCTGCTCAAATATGCGTTTTAATAGCATATTTAATGAATCAAACTAAGCACAATATCAGAAATGGTCTTCAGAGAAATGTCAAGTATTAATCTGTGAACATTATTTTACCTCAAAACACATCTACTGTGTTTTGTGATGAAGAAGTTCAGAGTTAATGGCTCTTGGCTGTGGTGTTTTCAGAGTAAACATCTCATTTGTTTCAAGTTTTGACATTTTTATATCTGCAGAGCTGCCAGCAAATATCCCTTTAAACACATTAAAATTTCTGCCTTTGTTCCATCATCTTTTTTTAAATTTCAAGCACCTTTCTTGCTTGTTGTTTGCCTCATCCTGTCCTTGACCAATGTGCAAGAACTCACACTGTTCTATAAGGAAAAAAAGTTAGACATAGACACATTTTTAATTTCTATGAATCCCTGCAGCATTGTTACTGTGAAGTGACAAATAAACAGGTATTCTTTTGGAAAGACTTACGTTATTAATTGAATATTTTTGTCGTGAGTACATAGTAGTTCAGTTCAGAAGCTTCCAGACTGAGCCACAGCCGCTAACCAGACACTGATTGATTAGACCTGATGATGCGGAGACTCCAGAGCAGGCGTGAGTTGTGTACAGAATGCATTGTTTCCTGAAGTCCTGCCTTAACTTGCCTCATCTTTTCTAAAAAGGCAAAGGATGCTATGACTGACAACTGTGTCTGCATTCAACAAAGCAATGCCTCAAATACTGCCTCCAGGTGTTTTTTTTTTACTGGTCTGATTTAACTATAAGCAGACAGACTGAACGGATGAGTGCAGACAGAAAATCAAGGCAGAGAACAGGAGTCATAACAGTGCAATGAAAGAGAGTCTGAGGGTCAGTAAATCAATAAGAGACCCAACAAAGAAAGAATAAGTTTTGCACAGTGTTTGTTGTTTGGTTGTGGTTGAGATGGTCAGTGAATGTCACTCTGCTGGCCTGTTTGTGGTCAGGTGCAATGATCCTTTTGTGTGTAGTACTTGAGAAGGTTTTAAAATAGACAAAGACAAACAGCTTTTTATGTCTGACTCGATACACTGTGGCTTCTGCTAATTAAAAAAGCAATGATTAATTGAATAAGATATGTCAGAGGAATAATGTTAGAATTTATTGAGATCTTTAAAAGTGTTGAACTAAGGTCTTCTGTGATTTACTGCTCCAGAATTTGCAGATTTTAATATTTAATATTTAAATATAAAACAAATGTGTCAGTGTGCAGTTTTGTGATAACTTTTAAATGTCCATGGCAGGATGGTCAGATATTCATTCAGACTTCTGAACTTATCCCATGATATTCACTGATTCTAGAGCTGCCACTGATATGCACAGACATCGAGTCGACATAAAGGTAACACAATCCAAATGCAATTAGATTAACAAGTTAAAGGAATTAGGAGAAAATATGAGGCTTCAGCCAGGGCACCGTTAGTGTAGCTTAGTAAAAGAGGAGAAACTGTGGGAACGAGCAAATATGAAAATTATATAAAGTGTTTTTGTGGCTGTTATGTATTGAAATATTTCGTTTTCCAGTGACTACCTGGACTTTCTGCTGATTGCCTAACAGTCTCACAGTAATGACTTGACTTCTGGAAGTAAAATTTGTCCTCCTTATTTAAAATTTTATGACGTGGCCCCTTAGCAGTAAGTTATTGTCTCAGTGTATTTTTTTATAGTGCTTTAGAACACTACTACTCATCCAAATATTACTCTCTGGGTGAACAAATCAACTGCAGGGACCATGCAAAGATTAATGGCAGTCGGCTACAGTGTGCAATTAGAATTGGGTAAACTTGGAAAGTGGCCTCATCCATCACTGTACATGCGAGGGTGTTTTGGCAAGGACAGCAACGGTGACAACACAGAGATTCTAAGAATAATTAACAGCTGGCCTGAAAATGATGAAAGTACATGCTTGACAACAAGGTGAAGCAAAACTGTTGACAATATCTAACCTTCCAAAAATGGAGAAGAACATGGCATAATAATGAAGCTGTCAGCCCCATTACCATAAAAACTATAGAGGACATGATAAACCTGCATCACAGGTGCACTTGTGAAACACCAACATGGCTGTCTCTATAAATTCCAGTCTCCTCTTCATTCATTACCTCAGGAGAAACACTCAGACGCAGACCTACAGTTTAAAGCTCAAAGTCCATTCCAGGATGCACTCTGACCCCACAGACAAGACTTTTGGGATGAATCCTTAACTAGTTTAATGTGGTGAGGTTACAAATGAAGCTATTTTTATTGCCAGCACATAAGAAAATCGTTTGCCTCAAGAATCTTGATGATTTAATGAATCTGCAGAGTTTTACAGAGCAGTGCCCTCCTCCTATGGCTGCTGAGGATTTAAGTATTCCAACTATTTTCTGTTATCATTTTTTCAAAGTGTTCACATAAAAGAAAAAAGATAATAAAAAAAAGTTTCTGAACCATACTTTTCAAGAAAATATATCACAAAGAAAGCACAGCAGGCGATCCCAAATGCAAGAGATGGCAGGCAGGCAGAAATAAAGGCAAAACTATATTCTGGAAATTATCAGACAGTGAGCACAGACACATGGCAACAAAGCAGGTAACCCAACAAAGACATGGCTTAAAGACTCAGCATAAACTCAACTGATAAGAAATGTACTATGTGTCAAATTCCAATATTAATGTTAATGTTAATGTATCCCCAGGACCTCATCATGGCTGCAAGCTTGTACTAATTAACCTCAAGTTCTTTTCAATTTCTTTACATTTTTCCAATCTTTCCACCGTTCCAACCATTTTTTGTCATTCTGTCTGCATGTTGATCCAGAAGCATGTAAATGACCATGCCTCTGTTGACTAGTGAAGAGGTAAGAGTATTAATGTGAGTATTATTTATTTATAAATAAAGGTAAACTTCTTATGATACAGAAAACACTATGTCAATTTATGATGAGACCAAGAATTATTAAAGCTGCCACATGAAGTGTTTGACCATGGTTACTGCTTTGCTATTTTTTTACACAAAAGTTCTCTTCTTTGTGAGTATCTCATGTGATATCATATGTAATCCTGTAAAATGTTCATACTATTTCACTGTTCCACAGTTGCTTCCAAGATAGTTGAAAATATAACCATCAGTGATGAACTGAAACCAAAAATAGTAGATAATTAATGTGAACAATGCAAATTTTTATCTTTTCCTAGATCAGTTTACTTGTTTTTTTTTTTCTTTTATGTACAGCGTTTCACACGTGGTGCCTATATAAGAAATGAAACAGCACTAATGACTTACACTCAGATTATACTCACCACCTCCAAACAGCTTCAGCGTGTATTGATGTCATTTCCATCATCTTCACATGTCTGCATGCATCTGCAATCCACATTATATGACCAAACATATATGAGGAACAAACACATTGAGTGCATGTGATGTCTGCTTACATTCACTCAGTTTCATACAAACATAGTGCTCATCAGCTGTCACTTGTTCGCAATTCAGTACATCAGGGTCTCAAGAGTTTCCACTAATAGCAAGAAATCTGTGAGTATTGTTCAATGTTCAGACATCCTGTAATAATGCAGAACTTGTGCAAATGTAACTTAATTGCAATTTATGATAGTTTCCCTCTCTCCTTTTGTGCCTTTTTTTAAAAAATTCTGTCTATTGTTTTAATTCCAAGATGCCCCGGTGAGCCAAATATAACCACAACAAAGTTATTTTTTTCTTTAAGCCAAACAGATTAGAATTCAGTTTTCTTCACCTGCTCTTTCTCTGAAAGAACAGAGAGAACATAACTCACAGAATCAACTCTGTCTTCAATTGTTTTTGTTATATTTTTGTGAAAGGTCAAATATTTTGAGATTTGAAAGGGCATCCCTTGCACAAAATGGCTCACATAGGTATGATGTAACCAAGCAAACATTTCTATCTTATATTCCTTCCACAGTTTGTTGCAATGTCCCTCCTCCCTCTCTCTCCCTCCCTGTCGCTCTTTCGCTCTGACAGTAAATGGATTCCGAGGTACAATTAGCATCAATCTGCCGAACTGCTCAAATAAATGACTCTTAATAGACTCTACTACAAAATGCAGCAACAGACTGCACAATGAGACAGAGCCGGCGATCCCAGCTCACATCATGTGCTCTTTGGATTTCAGTTACCTTCTATCAAACTGCATTTTAATAGCATTTTCTTACATAACCAATAAACACAAAAATCACACAAAAACATTCAAGTAAAATAAAAAGGATATCAAGAAGTAAGAGCTAATACCAGAGACAGCACATCTAACATTAGAACTTCAACGTTCTCAATACAATCAACAAAACAGTTTCAAATGAAAGAGAAAGAGGAAGAAAAAAGGCGAGAATAGCAAGCAAACTACATTTTTATGTAGATAAAAAAAACTGACATTAGTCAATATCAGCAGCTAAAACACAAACGCAACAAGACTATTTCAGTATTCAAACACTCATTCTGTTCAGTGTCAAATATATATTCATGAATATAAATATGTAAAACCTAATTTTGAATATGACATTTATCAAGAGGTTAATATTGTGTAACGTATGTGTTTTGTTAAAAAGAAAAAAACAAAACAAAAACAACAACAAAATACAATATAACCTGAAACCATATAATTAAAATAAAAAGTACCTAAAAAGATGTTGGTAGAAAGAGTGAGGCACTGTGGTACTGTACTCTATCTAAACAAAGGTTTTATACATTATTAAAACAGTGTAAATCATGAGTCTCTGTGGAGTAAATTAGGTTTTTGTAAGCTAAATTATCCTCTACTGGAAAAGCAATTTACTTGTAAGTTTATTTCTTTGCCTTAAACTCTGCTATTGACTATAGTGCAACATAAAATGTGTTCTTTTTGATGTTCCTAATACTCATGAACTCAAAGGGACTGCTGCCAGAAAGGTCAATTGCATTAATCTGCCTTGTGATCTTAGCAGCATTACTATTATAGATACAGAATATGAGAAAATGAACGGTGGACATATATTTTCAATGCTGAGTTCCTGAGAGACAGAACTGTGGAAAGGTGAGAACAGTGTCCACATACATCCGAGAGAGGAGCAACACATTTGTGATGCATGACATTTAGTCGGAGAAGCTATGCAAGTAATTTAAATGCTTAAGGACCAAAAAGTGACCAGGCCAAGGACAAGTGTACTTTGTTTTGTTGAAAAATATGATAAATGTGATTTCCACAACATTGAATAAAATAATACATTTCTTAAAGCAGTCTATGCTTATTAACCAAACCTCAGGGACAACTTCTTGTAGCAATGAAGGTCAGTTCATCTCTCTGAGTTGACGAGTGTTGCAGGCACCAGGTTTCACCAAACAGTTCTGTCAGTTAGACAATAGAGAACGTTAATAGATGTTAAGGACAGCATACAATAAACAGCATATTTCACTTCCTTTATTGGCTTAGAGTTGAATTGTGAGGCTGTGTATATGCCTTTGCTTTCTCCTCAGGGTGTTTCTTTCTAGAAGTGTCCTTGAGCTGGACGCTGAACCCCGAAGAATGGATACCACAACTAAACGAGGAATCATGTAAAGCGATCGGGATAAAGAATATAGGAGTTTTTAAACCTGTTTAGGTATAAAAGCTCCTGTGCTGTGTGTGCTGTCCATTCTTGGAGAGCCTGGTTGCTTCAGGAAGTGTTGCTGACAGTTCTATTTAGACACGGTTTGTCTGTGTGCGATATTGAGTGATTCAAACAGCCTTGACTTAATTCTTCCTCATTCCTTTGACGTTGATGCTGAAGCTGCCATTGCAGCTGTTGCTCCTGGCAACATTTTGCGTATTGATGTGCACCCAAAGGAGTTATTTCTTCTTGTTCCTGCCATACAGTCACTTTGTCAAACACGCAGTGCAGAAACAGCACGTCCATAGTGATTTCCTATAATTTCTCCCCATGGTTTTCAAATCCCTCTTTTTTCTCATGTGAGTCCAACACTAATATGAGCAGCCATCGAATTCGGCTGGCTTGTCCCTGCTCGAGGTCCACAGCATTTGATTTACCTGATGAGGAAAAGTTATTTGGAAGAGATGGCTGCATGGCTGATGACTAGCATGACAAGTATGCAGTTCAATTAAAAGACAACAGTGGCAACGGGTTTGATATGCAAAAGATAAGTATGACAAAAATATACAGATTAATACAAAAGCAATTAAAGTAACTAGAGGGTAATCCCTCTGAAATCTCTCTTTGCTCTCTCAGTTACCTTCAGGAATGTTCGGTGGTGTCTGTATCTCTAGAAACTCTGCCTTCTGTCTCTATTTTCTCAATAGCTTCTTAATTTGTTATGCTAAGGACATTTCTGGTCGTCAGGCTGTGGGCAGTGGTGTACAGCCCCCAGCCAACAACAGCACAAGGTCGAGACTCAATAAAAATGTATCGACCAGGTCACATCGCTTTCTTGTCTGTGGTCTGAGTGTCTGTTCACAGCAAGTTTCTGTTCTCCGATCCACTGATTTATCCTCCGTAATGTCGCTCCCTCTCTCTATTCTCTATCTAGCTTGTTTAACCAGCAATCCTTATTCAGTATAACTGAGGTGGGGAGGAGGGGAGGAAGGGGCCGAGTTAGAAGGTTGTTTGCAACAGACAATTATCAATTGTTGCATTTTATGGCTTTAAATGCACAACATGTAATGTCTGCAGCTAGAGGTCTCTTATTCAAAACAATTAAAACAAAAAATGAATGGTGAGTTTGATGTTATCATGGAGCAGAATAGGATCGTGGGATTTGTTTATTTCCTTGTTAAACAGACACCATTGCATAAGTACAATCTGACCGACCGAGGCAAAAAATATTTACTTCTTTTAGCAAATATTTTAATCACTACTGTAGACATGCAATGTCTTGGGATCTTAGTTCCAATTTTCCTGATTTATTTTGGCTTTATTTTTTTCCTCTTCCTCTCTTTTTTTCCCCACTATTTCTGTGTCACCTGTGTTTGATTAGTAAATTACCTCCCAGTGTATTCACGTCCTGGTGTTTTTCTTTTTTTTCATCCTGTGTTGTGTTTCCATGTGTTCCTCATTCCTTTTCCTGTTTGCTTGCCTGCTGCGTGAGCTCTTTGCCTGTTTGTTCATCTATCAGTTGGCCTGTTTTAGGTAAATTTTTCATTTTATCACCCAGCCTCTAAGTTTCTGCTTGTAAGTCCACCCCTCCTACATCGCTTTAACTGTAATACAGGCCTTATCCCAGAGGTTAGAGACAGAGTTAAATTGAAATTGTTATCTTAAGTAAAATTATTTTTTTTCACTGTGTTTTGATATTGTTTGGAACACTTGACAACCCCCAGTGTAAAACAAAAAAATAAACAAAATATAAAACAGAGAGTCAAATTCTGACAAAGCATTGGTTTTACAAAAGCTATATATTTACATTGTGTCATCTCATTTGGTTGTTCCAGCATGGAGATAAGAAAATAGTGACAAATTTCAGATCAAGCAAAGACTGTTTTTAAGCTTTTCCTGATAGCAACCAATAATAACTTACTCCATCATCTATAGCTACATCATGAAGGCAAGCTGCAGTCACCAACTGATATATCAGCAAAAGTACAAACACTCTACACTCCAAACAATTCAGCTAAACTGCAGTTCCTGCCATGTATGAGGATGAGGATGTAAGAATAAAGATTATCTAAGGTCCTCTAGAGGGCTGACACACAGCCAAACAGATGGACCTCTCAAGCTACGCTAAGCTACATAACCATCTCAACCCATATCATCACCATCCAACAGGAAATATTGTTTTTTTTTTCAAAATATGTGTAGTGATTGAATTAACAAACTTACCAAAAAGTTGCTGATGTAATTGGAAGCCCTCTGTGAATATGAGCTTGGAACAGCAAATTAGCCCACTGCTGTTAACCCACACTTTAAACTTGGCCATCCACCTTATACTTTTGCTGGGCTGCCATTGCAATAACTGCTTGGACTGCCACCTCACAAACTTGCACCCTGAACAGCAAGCAGATGTTACATTAAAAAAAGCAGAGAATAACATCAGTAATGCACAGGATATTGTGAAGTTTCTTGGTCTTTTTAAAACAGCCACCAGGTGCAAAGCAATGAAAAAAAGGACACCCTCATGTGGGTCACTGTTTACATCCCTAACCCACATGATCGAGCAGAATGTTGCTCTCAAAGAGGACCACTCAGCAACAACTGTAGTGGCCAGTGTTAAGGGTGCAATCTTGGAAAAAGCTTGTGGACAGCCTCAGTTGGGTTGTTGAGGACTATCTCCTGGAGAGTGCTGTTCAGATTCAGATTCACATCTCTGAATCAGGCAGGAGAGGACCAGAGGGGCCGACTGTTTCTGATTGGCTGAGGGAGACAGCACTGCAGCTGAAGCAGCAGGTAACAACTGTTCCTGTCCTTACTTTGTAGCAACTACAAGGAGACACACGCGCACACACACATGCATGCATTCAGGCACTAAGACCATTTCAGCAGTGTGTGACTTTGCTACAACCCTCTTAGCTTTTATTCAACGGTCGTTAAAAACAGCTCACTGATCTGTGTAGTCAAACACAGCAGGAGGTGCAGTTTTCAGCTAAGTTCAGCCTTTGTAGGGACTCAAATTTCACATCAATTTAATGTGCATATCATAAAAAACATGGTCCCTTGCTTCCTCTTGATGTCCTTCTCACTCTTTGGGGAATTTATGGCAGCAACTGAACTTCCCTCAAGTAAGATTCTAATGTTTCATAGTCAGAGATGCACACTACTGTATGTGAGAGCAGAGAGCTGTCAAACAAACAAACACACAAATAAACAGGAGACTTTCAGTCTGCACCATTTTATCAGTTAGATTTATTAGTCCTACTTTAAATGCAGCTGACTGCAAAACCCAGAACATCACAGCACTATGTTTGGTCAAGGTAAAGAACAGGTTCTTTTAAAGGCTAAATAAACGCCTTTTAATATAGTTATGATGAAAGAGAAAAAGAAGGAGAAAGTAAAGTTGCAGAGGTGAAAAAGTCAAAGTGTAAAATATTCCATGAATTGGAGAGAGAACATGAGTCACTGTTTTGACAGAAAATACACACAAACACCATGGCATTTTTTTTTACATTGCTTTAGAATAGTTCCTCTCAAACTTTCTTTTGCCCCCTCAAGATGGAAAAAAATTCCCCCCAAGCTTCATAATTTACATCAATCAGTAACAATGATAGAGACAGCAACCCATGAAAAGGATCAAATTCTATTTTTTGTCACAATAACACCAATGAACTTGTTTTTTTCCTACAAAAATCAAGCTGATTCTTAGTTTCTGGTCCCACCTTGCAGTGGCTTTATGTTGCATTATAACATGCCGCTCTGTCTCTTCACAGCTAGAAGGCCCTCATTTGATTCCCAGTTGGCACGTGGTCTGTCTGTTAGCAAGTTTCCTCCAGGTGCTGCAGCAGTGCACTGGCTTACAGCTGGAGTTGGTCCTCAGGCTCTGCACAGAAGCTGCCCTCTGTTTCTCAATGATGGGTCAACCGGAGAGAGTTCTTCTTCTTAAATGACGGGGGAATATAGATTTTGAATTGAACTAACTATGTGATATATTCCCTCTAGAAGAAGAAGAACTCCAATGGAATGATAAAAGGTACGCAATTAATTGGTAATTGGTACTTGATTAATGAAAAATTAAGGATGCCACAACCAAGGTTTTTTATTGACAAGCATCTTTTTTGTGGGTTTTTAGTGAAAAAGCTCTAAAAATCTAATTAGCACAACCTGATTAAACCCAAACAGCAAACAGACTTCATTAGTGATTACTTGGTAAACAAGGTCAAGCATTTAACTGCTATAGATACTAATCTAAAGAACTGGTGAAGATGAAACAGAACTTCAGTAAAGGAAGAGTGAATACTAATTTTTTTCTTGATGGGATAGGAATATGTTTGTTTGCCATACTAAATTTATTAGATGATATGACGTCTGTGTTGTCTCAAATGTACAGAAGTAAAACAACAAATACACACAAAAAAATGTCCATATGAACTGTGATTTGAGTTTAAAAATCTTATAGATTTACACTGGTTAACATAACTATTAATAATAGATATTTTAAGTTCTCAGTTAAAGTTTCCTTATTTAATGTTATTTCTTCAGGGCATCCTTTGCAGCAAAGTGATTCATTCATACAAACTTCAGCAACAGTTGTCTCCTCACATCTCTGCAGCCTCCAGACTGCAAGAATTAATGGTTCATTCACTAATTTAAAAGCAGACTGAGTTTAAAAAAACAAAAAAAAACACAAGCTTTATTCTCACCACCGAGGGCCTTGTTTGCCAACTACACAGGTTTTTTTTAACTGAACGCAGGTACAATATTGAAGAGAAAACAACTGAGACATGTGGGAGTATTTTTCATGCCTGCAACTCAATTAGTATAAAAAAATGAATAGTTTCAGGGTTCATTGCAATACATTTTGTAAAACAGCACTCAAGATAGATATTCAGGGTCGGAGTTTCTTTCACGCTATTGTCAGTTAACTACAGTCTACATTATACTGTGGCTGACTTTGGTCTCTGTGAGCATGAAGTGTGATTGTGATGAAAAAGAGGATGTGTTTGAGGAATTCTACAGATATGGAGAATAATCATGTTCTAGTCTTTCACTGTGAGCTGAATGAGAAACTCAATGTGCTGATGATAAAGACAGAATCAGCTGTGTGGAAGCCACAGTGGTAGCATCAGTGTTTTTCTTTGGATTCTCCTCAGTGTCTTGCCTGCTGCATAAGCTGTGCTCCATGAGGTAATAGTCCATCACAAACTCTGCATGGGGCACATTTTAAGCCATTCACAAAATCTCCTTGCTTTCCCTTCCTGTTTTTTTTGGATTTTCTGTCTCTCCCCTCTGTTCCATCTTTCTCCACCTCTTTTCATTTCCTCGGCACTGTCCAATCTCCCTCTTATTCCCCTCTTACAATTTTTTTTCCATCTGGTGTTGTCCATTAGATCTTATATTGAGCTGTAAGTCTGCATTTTCCACAGCAAGTCTGGATTTGCGAATGACATTACCATCATCTCTTCTGAGGCAGGGAGTTGCAAAAAAAGAAGGAAACAACCTTACAACCACTTTTAGAAAAGGGAGATGAAAGTTAATGCATATTTACTGTCTGTAAGTCTTTGTTATTTGTTGCAATACTCTGCAAAAATATAAATACTTACGTAAAACGCCTCCGTAGCGTGAATGGCTACTCCTCATAATGGTTCACTAATCTCTTTGTGTTCCACGCAGCCCTCTGTGGTTCACACAGGGCATCAGCACTGCAGTTAGTGCACATTTGGCCCCAGAAGAGGTGAAGGACAAAAAAGAAGAAGAGGAGATAAAAAAACATCCATGTGCACTGTTTTGGATTTGAGGAGCTTCAAATGCTCTTAAGTATGACAAACAGGCTCTTCTTCAGTATTAGCGCTGCTGCCTTTCCCTCTAATGAGCGTAGAGCTTCAAGGGTCTGAGGGAGCACGGCATTCATTCGCCTCACTCAGAGGATTCCAAGAAAAGCAGTTTAGCTGTCCTAATAAACAATAACTTGAGCCTGGTTGGTTCTGTGAGCTGAAAGGGCACCTTAGCACAGTTAAAAAACTGCGCTGAAAACATTCTCTGAAAACCAGGCAGCACACAATAAACTGCATATTTCTGTGAAACTCACATATTCTTACTTATTAGACTGTGTCCTTGAAGCCTAAATATTCTTCTCTTTAAGAGGTGGATTTTTGCTGTCTAGCCAGTTGCACTATTATGCACCATTTTAAATTTAAATGACCTCATGTATCATACAGTATTGTCATAAGTACAGCTACCTGGTCTTAGAAAGCACACAAAATAATTAATTCATGGAAAAAAAAACAAGTTTTCAAACCTGCATTATTTAGTTTGGCTGAATCTGGCTCTATTTTTTTGTAACTTTTTTCCTTGGTACAGTTCCTTTTGGATGGATCTGAATGCAGCAGTTGTGCTCAGCTGCTGACCAAAACAACCACACAGAGACTCTTTAGAAGAAATGCTCTCAGTCTAGTCCCACATGAAGTCTGTGGTTGTGTTGTTGTGGCGATGTAACCTGACCTGGGGTCAGTGTGAACTCTACAGTTATAGCTTAACAGTTTCCAGATGAGCAAAGTTGACAGTTAAAGCTGGCACAAAAATCAAATTCTGACCAAGCAAAGATGTACGTGGGTTTCTTGATATTTAGGCAGAGAGACCCTCCCCCCGTCTGCATTCACTTTCTCCTCCCTGCACTAGACATGTCTTGTCAAAGGGAGAAATAACCATACACACATTCTCACAGATTTACAGTAAGTCCTTCTTTTTTGTTTTTTTGATGTGAAGAAAAACAGACTAAAATAAAGTGAACTTAAGGTAAATGCTATAGCTTTACTAATCCACTGGACATATCTGAAAGGTGATCTTAGGAAAATGCCTGAAAAAAGTGAGACACTTTCAAATGCAGAAATTAGCAGGTAATTGCATGAACCATCTACCTAACGCAGGGTGACTTCAACTAAACCACACCTGCCTGTAGCTGCCTCAGTTCCTCTTAGGAGGTTGATTGCTCAGTGGAAGCCTGACAGGATGAATTTCTATGCGGTGTGATCTTGTGTAATCTCATAGGATCTTGAGATATCACTAATCCAGCTCTCTAGCAAGGCAAGAGATTTGGACCCGACCAAGAAGAACTACAGCTGCAAAACTGTATTCAGACAAAAAGCAGCGGCAAAACAATCTAAGATAAACTAGCTTATTCACTCATATTTAGGATAGGGAAATGTTATATTATGCAATCAAGAGCTCTGGATGTTGATTAATGTTACTTTTTACTGTCCAGAGACAACTCCCACTCACTGGCTACTGGATGTAATACTTACTACCACCAAACTCACTGTGGAAAAAGCCTATCAGAAGGAGAAATGTAAGAAACCTTTCTCTAGCTGGTGTTTAATGAGTGACCTTTGTAACCAAACAATGCCATGCATGTCATGTATGCCACTGAGGATACACACACACACACACATTGGTTCATTTCTTCTGGTCCTGGATTTAGCAGCCTATCCATCTCAGGCTCCGAGCTATGAGCAGATGGCTCGGGCTGGTTGATGCAGCAGTCACTTGCAGCTCATAAGACTTGGCATTTGAGCCATTTCTGCAAAACCAAGGGTGATTAGGATGGTGTGCAGCTTCACCCTTGTCAGCTGTGGCAGAATATAATAGAATAAGGAGGAAATGCAACTCTTCAGACCACCGAACATGTTTGATTCCAACCTCATTTGAAGGTCTATTTTAAACTACTTTTCTCCTTGATTGACAATCTCTTAGCTGCGTTATGCATTTATAATTCACTTTTTTCTTGTTACTTAGCATAAACCAGACAAGTTATATTTAACTGTGTCAAAGAAACTCATCATTTTGAGGTCACACACGGATGTCAAAGTCATAAAACTATTTTTTATTGTCATATACATCGTTATCTTTCACCTCTCTTGTCAATATCAACTGTCAATTATCTAGGGAGGAAGTACAAACTGTGTCAAAAATAGCCAGTTCCATCTCTGCTAATGAATGTCCTACTTTGTTAATGCCTAATGACTGCTGAATTAGACTTCATCCAGATTATTGAGGACAATGATGTGGTCTGTCTGTGTCTAACACAAGGACTCCCCATTCTACTCTCTCTCTGACAGTTCATTCATCATTCATCAGTTCTTTATTCACTGGACTGCAGACTGTCTAAGACTCTCTAATTCCTATTTTAGGAATAAGTGTGTACTGATGAATCTCTTCTTTCTTATGTCTATTTTTCTCACTGTGGCTCCTCTATCTAAAGAAGAAATTACCATGAAATTGGAGTAGAGCAACACTGGCAACACATTCTAAAAAGAAACTGTGTGATTATATTTTGGAGGGTTTCTGGTGAAGCTTTAAACTGTAACAGGTGTTTAAATTCTTCCCTCAGTATGGCAGCTTTAAAGATGTAAATGATCCAGATTGAGCTGGCAAGATAGATGTGTTTTTTTTTCTTTCCCTCCTCTTATCTCACAGCGTCTCCCATCCAAAAAATGAGCTGAGTTGGTTTTATTCTGTGCTGTCGGTCTAATGCTCAAGTTGATGCCAGCTGTCTGAAACTGTGAACGTCTCATTTTGAAACAAAAAGCATCTACATGCAGTTGTCAGAAACAAAAACAAAAAAGTTTATTATTTGTGACAACTGAAAATCCTGCAGAGTACATTAACAAACCAAAGCCAGATCTTGTGTTCTGCATTTTATTCTTGTCATTTCAAGTTTTGCAGCCCTTTTGCAAACGTAAAGTTGCAGTCCATAAGAAAAAGCAGTTCCTGAATTACCAAGCATGAACTGCTAAAGTTGGAAAGTCAAACATTTTAAAGCTGTATGTTGATCTAACCACTGACTGGGCAGCTGATCTCTGGTAACATTAATACTAAGCCAGTTATGTGGCAGCGACAACATGCTTTTACTGTGACTTAATAATAATGACTCAATAATAAGTAACTTAATATTTACTTTTTTACAGAAAATTTGAGCTCTCGTTGACCTCAGTTTTGTTTTTTCATTCATGGGCTGGCTATTAGATAAAGGTGAAAACCAATAATTAGCCTTCATTCTCCTTAGAAAACTAATTCCAACTGGCCTGCCTTGTTTGGGAATAGGCTGGGCTGTGAAGGACACACCTGTTGGATCCTTCATAATGGAGGGATTCGTTGGCTGCAGTTTTTGGCCGCATTTGAAGGCATCGATGAAATGTGACAGTCTTCATCACACCGATGTGATGCAGTTGGTTTATGAATACACCCTCTGAAGGGTGCGGCCCCTGAAGTGGGACACAGCTACAGACTCTGTGCAATGCCTTGATGCTAAGATAAATGAGGACAATAGAATTTGATGACAAACACACCAGCAGTCTATAAAACATATTAATACATAAGAGAAACAAAGACATGCATCTATAAATAATTTAATTAATTTTTTTAATTGTCTACAGTGGATGTAATATTTACAGGAATGAAAGGATAATGTATGATGAATGCTGGAGGGGCAAACATGCAGGATGTGTTGGGAGAGAAGTGGGGGCTTATCAAGGCCAAAGGGAAGGTTGGATGTGGACTTTTAACACCAGGAACTACTGCTGCTGTCTGACCTGCTCTTGACAAATCCAACCCAAACAAGGAAATTATCCTTGTTCACGTTTTTTACTGTCAATCTTTTGGATTGGACATATTTGTGCCATTCATGCAGGTGAAAGGACTAGTGTCTAGATCATTTTGTATTGATTTCATTTAGCAATTTATTTAGTTATGCAAGAAAAAAAAATGCTTGTGTTCACAAATGAAATTCAAATCTATAAAAGTCTCTCTAACTTGTAATTAAGTAAAACTGGGTGGCAACCTGTCTGTAGAGTTTTACTGCTGCATTTGGCTCTAGACCCCTGTGACACTGAGCAGAAAGAACTTGAGAAGGAAAATTAATAAATTCATGCTCAATTTAGAAGTGAGGAATTCTTTTTGGCCTAATTTAGCATTGTGATGTGATACAATTTGATGAGGCAGAGCAGAAGCAGAAATACATGCCAACTAAAAGTAAATGAATTCAGAGCTGCAATTAGCATCGGTGTGCCAAACAGCTCAAATTAATGAATCATAATAGACTCCACTGCAAGATGTTGCAACAGACCACAGAAAAAAAGGGGGATGCTGTGAGCCAGCTTCACTCTTTATCTCAATCCTCTCCCCATTCCTTTATGAGATGCATGGATCTTCTTTCTGGCTTCAACCCTAAAGCCAACAGTCCAGTGTAAGATATAAGAAAGGAGGGATGCTTGGATAAAGATGTCTCTCTCTCCAATAAAGCTTCTTATAAATCTAATCCAGACTTTGTTTCCATCTTCATTAGATTAGTGTGTGTATTAGCTGCAGGGTGAATTTTTATATGCATATGTATATGAGTGTGTTTTTGTGCAGATTAGAAGCTGCAGGTGTCTGTACAAAGAAGAAAAAACAGCAGAAACACTCTAATTTGCAATATTATACACGCTTGCATAACTCTGCAGGCGTCATATGTCTGCAACTTCAAGCAGATGGAAAAAAATGGAAGTGAGAGAAAACAATAGAGAGGGCCACAAAAAAACAAAGAGAAAAAAACATGGAATTAAAATGTGTGAAATCTCAACTAGGGACTTGAAGGCTTCAAGGTTTAGTCTGCTGGTATGCCGTTAAACTCCAGCTGTCTGTTGAGTTTACATGGGGAAAGCTGGCACATGGGAAACAACACATTTTGTCTTACCAGTAAGAATCTACAGTTATGCTAACACTTCGTCACAGTGGTGCTTTGAGCTAAATGTCATTATTCGCATACTACCATGTTTAGCAGGTAAAATATGGACTATTTTTCTCATGTTAAATTGTGAGTAAAAGCAAGTTATCATTTTGAAGTTTATTTGAAATTTATTTTACTAAGAAACACAAATGTCATCCTGATAGAAAAGAAATCAAGGGATGACCAACTCAGGGCCACACCAGCCAGGTAAACCTGAGTCAAAGGAGAGCCCTCTGATCTTAAACTAATCTGCTTGATTTGTGGAATCTTTGAGTCGTATTTGTGAGTCACATGGAAGTTTTTTCTCTGTAATGTTCCTTGCCACAGTGGTTGAAAATCTTAATTCTTTCTCTTTCCTTTGATGCCAAAAAACATTTTCTCTGCCCTGCTATTTCAAGGTCAAAAGTTTAACATGTAAACAGGAAAGAAGGCACTGAAGAGAAAGATGCAGCTGCATTAAGCACAGCTCCACCTGCAATAGTGGAATAGTATTAATCGGGGCAGGATAAGACATCCATTAAGCACTTTACAGCGTGATTGGTCTGCACCTGTGTGGATCGGTGCTTCCAGACTGGCCAATCACATCCAGGGCCCTCGTTATAAAAGGACCTTACCTGCAGTGATTGCTCTCTGCTTGCTGAAGCTGCTGGTCTTTGTGCTGAATTGTAGAGTCCCTTTGTTTCTTAGAGGTTAGGTTGGTTGAGTGAGGGTGTGGACCTAGGTAAGTTGGGGTACCTGATACACGTTCCCATCATGCAGTTTTCATTGTTTAAAAACACTAGGTTTAGGGTTTGTGCCACCTCTGTATTTAATTTTGGTTAACCTTCTTTTTTAGATAAGAGAGCCAGGTTTTGTTTAAGCTTTCAAGATCAGATTCAGTTTAGGACCTGTTTTATTGTATATTTTTGAGTTTATTTGGCACAATCCCCTTGTCTCACCCTCCTCCTCCACAATTGTGATTTTTTTTGTCAATAGAAGTAGGTTAAAATAAACTATTTTTCTTTTTGCCACAGATGCTGACTCCATCTTCTCTTTCGATTGTTGTGTTAATGTCTCCTTTCCACCCAGCCATCTAAGACGACATAACAAGTAGGGGGTCATCCAGGATCTGAACCCGGGACCTCTTGCTTCTTTGTTCAGATTAAATTTCTATGCTTGTCTCTTTAACGTGTGTGAATGATGCCAAAGTTATGCAGCAAAATGTCGAAGCAACTTGGATCTGAACTATAATAAACATTTGACTCATGCAAAAGTAAAATCCCTAACTTGTTCTGTTGTCGGGACCTGAACACAAACACAAACATTTTTCCTTTTAAACAATTAAAGCAAGTTTGCCAAGCAGTTAAAAAAAAATCACAAAAACCAAACAAACCCTGAGCAATTGACAACAGCACCTTTACTGGGATTCTCAGACTCCAAGAAGCCATACATACTCCACACAGATGCTCACATGGACTTGGAGCCACTCTGTACCAGGAGCAACATGGTCAAATGAAGGTTACCGCATATGCCAGTAGAGGGTTATCCAACTGTGAACGCAGGTACCCCACTCACAAGCTTGAGTTCCTCAGCCTCAAGTGGGCTATCACAGATAAGTTAGCAGATTACCTCTATGGAGTGGAGTTCAGTGTACTGACTGACAATAGCCCCCTGACTTACGTTTTGACCTCTGCCAAACTGGATGCCTGTGGTCATCGTTGGCTTGCTGACCTTTCCGACTTAAATTTCAGCATCAGATAAAGAGCTGGCAAAAAGAACCAGGACGCAGATGGGCTATCAAGACGTCCACATGCCCCTGCAGAAATTGACAGTAGTACAGTGGTTAAGGATGAACAAGTGCGGCAGCTTGTGTCAAAGTTTGTGAAGGAGGGAAATGAAGACACCTCCCCAATGGAGGCTGTTAAAGCCATCTGTGAGAGACATCAGCTGGACAAAAACACTGAGACAGAGGAAGAAAGTGGTCACTTGCCTGTTATTGTGGAGTGTCTAGCAATGGATGAGCGTGCCATCTGCCCTGAATATGCTCAAGCCGACCTGCTTCCTGGACATACCACCCTTCCCAGAATGTCTCATCAAGATTAGACTCTGGAGCAGACAAATGATCCCACAATCAGTAATAGATATCACTAGAGCAGGAAAACACCTCACTTACCATCTCCGGCAGAGAGAGGAAAGGGAGGTACAGTTACTGCTCAGAGTTCAAGACCAGCTGATATTGAGCAATGAAGTCCTGTACAGAAAGTGCATGAGTGAGAGTCAGTCTACCTTCCAGCTCGTTCTCCCAAAGAAATACAAACAGTATGAGGAATCTCCATGATGATGTTGGCCATTTGGGGTATGAGAGAACAGTGGATCTGGTTCGCGCACAGTTCTATTGGCCGAGGATGTGTCTAGAGGTGGAGGAGAAAATCAGAAGATGTGAAAGGTGCCTTCAGCGCAAGGCAAGGGCAGAGAGAACCGCCCCTCTTGTTAACATCAAGACCAACCAGCCACTTCAGTTAGTGTGCATGGACTATGTCTCCTTGGAGCCAGACGGCCGTGGCACAAAGAACATACTTGTGATAACTGACCACTTCAGAAAGTATGCAGTTGCAGTTCCCACCCTCGATCAAAAGGAAAAAACATTGGCCAAGGTGCTATGGAATAACTTCCTTGTACACTATGGTATACCAGAATGCCTACATAACGATCACATTGCACAAAAAACTACACGACCGGATTTTCCTCTTATCAACTAATGTACGGAAGACAGACAGACCTGCCTATTGATGTGGCATTTGGGTTTTATCCTGAAGGACAGAGAAAAGTCACTTACAGCGAGTATGTGAAAAAACTCAGAGAAACACTGGAAAAGAGTTACAGACTGGCTGTTGAGCACAGTGATAAGACAGTGCTACACAACAAACAAAGATATGACTTGAAGGTCAAAGAATCCACTTAACAAGCTGGGGATCATGTCCTTGTGAAAAACATGGGGATACAGGGAAAACACAAGATTGCAGATAAGTGGAGTCAAACGATCTACGAGGTGGTGAGACACATTGGTGATTCCCCTCCGTATGTAGTGGCTCCCCTCATGTCTGAAGGCCCTGATAGAACAGTACATTGAGATCTGCTCCTACCCTGTGGTTTCCTTACATCTTCAGAGTCAGTTGAAGCCAATGAAGTCAGTCTGGATGGCCGGAAGAGGACCACTGCCAAACCCTCCCAGAGAAATCCTGTACCTGAAGTGGTTGAGGCAGAAGCTCCACATGACAGCAACAAAGAGGATGAGGTTACTTGCCCATCATTCACTGTTGTATACAATATTCCCTAGAACTATGACCAAGCCTTCCTTGCTATTGGATGTGAGTCCCGAAGGGTCTGATCTTAACCTAGCTGCTGAAGAATTTCATCCCCAGCAAGCAGAAAGAGAGAAACACTCAGACACATCTCAGGTCCCAAGCGTGGAAGCAGAGGAGTGTAGTAACTTACCTGCCGACCTCTCACCTGTATATGAGACAAACTTACCTGTGGAAGAAATAGAACAATCTGTTACTGTGCCTGTTAATGAACCAGAATCAGACAGCAGTGAGAGAGGAGAACGAAAGAGACAATATTGAAGAGGAAATTGGACTGACTGATACAAATTCTGCTCAGGATGAAAGAGGACCGGAGGCCAGATGGCCAACCAGACCCTGAAGAGAACCTGACAGATTGGCATACAAGTCTCTAGGAAATCCTTTGACTCTGGTCATGTGCTCTATACTACACAGTCTTGACCAGGTTGTCACAGAAGCCCTTGATTTGCCCTATGTACCAAGCTCTTCACCTTCCCATTACATAAGCCCAGTCATTGATATTTAAGTGTGGGTTGACATGCAGAGATGCATGCCAATTAAGGGCAGGTGGATGTAACCCCTATGAAAATACAACTTTGGGTTTACTTACCATATTTTAATTGTGGCTTCAGTAGCGTTAATTTTAAGGTTTGAATTCATGAAGAGAACTGTAATAAGATGATTGTAGTCGCTTTAAGCAGCTGCTAGATGGCTCTGTGCGCTCAGTGTAGGGAATCTAGTGGACGTGTGCATTGCATGCTGGGATAGAGACACCCCAGCTAAGCCAGATGCTAACGCTACCACGATACATTCATAAGAAAACCTATTGAGATTTTATTTAAGAAATACTGCTTTATTTTAAGCTACGAGTCTGTACATGTTTTTAATTGTCATGAGAGTCCCAGACAGCTGCAACTGGAGGATTTGCTTAATTTTGTTTTCTCCACTCAGGACTCTGGTGAGTGTATTGGCTTAGCATGCTACGTTGCTAATGGATGTGCAATTTTCAGTTCAGTTATAAATGAGCAATATTGAGCCTTTCCTATAATCTAAAACCAATCGGAGTTAACTGTAAATATTACGAAGATGTTGAAATGAGTCAGTATGCTGAGTTTTGGGCCGGACCCTCAAATAAAAATTAAATAAAAATCAAATTTTGGCATAACATTATTATTTGATGTTTATTGTTTTTTTTTTTTTTCATTTTATAACAAAACTAAAGGCATTTTTAGCCTTTATGAGTCAGGCTCCTATCACCCATACCACAGTCAACCGCCAGGAGTGACAGAGATATTTTGCCTCAACTCAATTCAAGTCAACTTTATTTATAGAGCACCTGAAAAACAAACACCGCGGAAGTGAAAGGAAAAGGCCTCTTAACACAGGTAAAATGGCACTCTAAAAGGCCATGTAACGAAAAGTTGATGTGGAAAACAAATCTTTTAATGATGACTGGACTGAAAAGTACGCATTTATCATGCCAACCTTCCGAAATGCGTCACCTGTATGCCTCATTTGCAACGAAACTGTTGCTGTTGCAAAAGAATATAATCTGCGCCGTCACCACAACGCTAAACATACAAATCTCAAGGATTCATATCCTGAGCAGTCAGAGGCCTGTCAGAGAAAAATCGCCACATTGAAACTTGCCTACTCCTGTGCAAGTGGCATTAATACTCAAACTTTAACTAACTAAAAAATGTATGTATAGAAATCCATAAATTAGTAAACTCAATATTTATTATTTTTTCCCTTATTTTTAATTACTTGTAACTTGAATCATTTACTTCATAAAACTCAAAATTATTTATCTTAAAACTCAAAATGTTTGTGGCAACTGATTGCCTTACTTTTATTGAGCACTGCTAACTTAAAAAGAATAACAAGTCAAGTTAGTAGTAAAAGTCAGTATTTTTTTAATTTAACAGTTTAATGTACAAAGTTACTCATACTCTTTTAGCGGTTAGTATTAGTCATTAGTCATATTAGTCAAAGATAATGGCCTTAATATGAAAAAAAGGATTGTGTACTCCTCAGAGTCCGCAACGTTTTAATAGTAGGTGAGAATGGACAAACTAAATATTGGCTCTAAAGAGGGTCTTCTGTGTTTTTGTGCAATTTTTTTGGCACACTTACAAGGGGAGAGTGAAGGGTTCAACTGGTTGCACTACAGGCCAAATGGAAAAGATGTATTTTTGTTTTTTGGTTATGAACAGATCCCTTCACATGTACAGAGGCAGTGAATAGCATTTTGGCCATTTGGTTAAAACTTGCAACAATGTCAGTGCATTATGAAGTTTTGCAAAAGAAATTAAGGTTATATTAACAACTAAGATAATTACTTAAAAGGGTTTTGCAAATATAAACAAAGTAATTAACAGTGACATTGTTTTACTATTGGAGGAGGATTTTTACAATTCAGTCATCATGTATTAATAAAATTTTTCTCTTCCACTCCAAATTTCTCCCCAAATACCACTAAGTGCTACTTTAAAGGCGGTTGTTTTTTAAAATGAGATCAATTGCTTATAAACTCTCAAAACAGTAAATATCAACATTTTTTAGTGGATTAGAGCAGCAACTTGAACATGAACATCTCAACAGTGGGCTTCACGGACAACAACATATTCTTGTCATGAACCACGCTCTAACAGAGTCAACATAATCTACCATTACTACCACATTGGTATCAACTAGTTCTTTTCAGACTTTCAGTTCTACACGTCAATTTTTCAGAGACTGCAGCCTTGGTGATAATTTGAAGTCATTCAGACCAAGTAAAATTTTCTGGGTAAACTCAAAGGTGTTAGACAGTTCTTTGGGACAGCTGGGATGGAGTGCATAAATGAGACCAAACATCACTAAGATAGCATCAGCAAGTCTGGGGAGGTTGACCACTACATTACCTTCTAGGACTATGGAGACTTTCACAGGGTGGTAGTGAACCAGACACATGGCATCGCTACTGATGGTTGTCAAGAGGGCCACAGCTGCATCTCCAATATCTGGCTCATCCATAACATCCTGAAAGAATTAAAGAGAGATCATGCTAATATATTGGACTTTGTGTAGGGTGACTGTCA
>JAPZDV010000007.1:20386134-20397252 GCA_029814665.1 Acanthurus lineatus
ATCAAGAGAGAGTAACGTGTGCATCTCTGCAGGCTGCCTGGGTGCTTTGCAAACATAACTGGCCTTTCACGGAAAGTGAGGTTTTAAAGGAGTGCATGGTCAGCGTTCTGCCCCCTTGCCCCCGACAAATCCATGGACAAAGTTATTGCATCTGTCAAACAAATACCTCTCTCTTCTTCAACTGTTACACATCGTGTACACGTCTTGGCAGAGCATGTCCAGCAAGCTGTCATTGATGGGATCAAGGAAGCCAAATACATTTCGCTGGCTATTGATGAGGCAACTGACAACATGGTTATTTCACAGTTGTGTGTTTTTGTCAGATACTTTGATGGCAAAGATTTCGGAGAGGAAATGATATTTTCGTGATATTTTCTCTTTGATCCTCACAATTTTGGAATCTAGTCGCAAGCCGGATTTGGACGTTCGTCCCGTGGGCCACCAGTTGATGATCACTGCTGTACAGTAACTGATGATTGAAAATTAACTCGATTTCCTACTACGGCAGATTGTTTTTTTTGAGTTACTGGATGTACATTCAGTGGACAGCCGTGATTCTCACCAGGGTTCCTGTCTGAGGCAAGGCAGGGTTAAAGAGGATCCAGAATTCTCCATCTTCATCATCTTCCTGAAGATTTACACCAAAATCCAAACAGCGTGCAGCAACCATACAAATGGACAACCAAACATGGATTCAAACTGAACAGTTTGGACTGGACTTTGATAGAGACTTTGATATCAAACAGCATTAGGCTGTGAAAGGACACTATATTTTGTTTTTTATTTTTTATATTGGGGATTTTGAAAGTGAATTTATTCCACCTCATGTTGATTGTGAAAATAAACATTCCTGTGTTTACCTTTTCACATTAGCCATTCCTCGCTTCTTGAGTCGAACCAGAGTACAGTAGTCAAGTAAGTGTTGTTCTTACTGGGTTACACACATAAAAAAGAATGGCACAAATGATCTCATAACTTTTGGGAAGAAATAGAATGACAATATTGCTCTTGTCTGATCACATGTTTGCCTTGATCACTGCTGTAATAGGAAAACAAGTTACATAAGTTTGATTAAGTGTCTGTAGCACTTTACAGCATCAGTGCAAGACAAATGTAGCATTGTTGACTAGCGAGCAGCCTCCTGATTTGTAATTTTTTTAATTAATTAATTAATTAATTTTCATTTTTTAACTGTACCACAAAGGTTTTAGTAACGGTCTCAATAACCATTTTGCTAGCAACACCTTTCAAAACCATACTCTAGCATCCTTGTTGGTGGGGATGTTACAGTTTGTTCTACTATATTCCTCTAATTTAACATTAAGCGAAAGCAGAGGAATTAATTCTTAGCTATTTTCATCGACATTCCCTTTCAAATGAGGATCTACTGTAATAAATCACTTGCTCAAAGAGAAAACTGCTTTGTTGTTTACCACGAGTGCACCATGGCTAGCCACAGTATGTTAGGATCAATACAAAACACACTAGCTAAAAGCATCCACCAAATGATGTCTGGTGGAGGTCTGACTCTCCCATGAGCCTTCACTCTGCATAACATCAGCATAGCAATGAGCAGGTGGACTCTATAAGTTTCCTGTCCTTCAAAAGTAAATAGCATTTCTGCATAGCAATTAATGCTTATGGACACTTATTTATACTGCAGTGGGAAAATTTAAGTCTCCCTATGGATAACATAGAACAACAGATAACCCCTGCAATTGTAATCCACTTTGCTTGTGAGTGTGTGTGTTTTGGCATTGTTGTCAGGTAGGCAGAGCCTCTCTTCCAAGCTAGTTTTTGCCCTCAGGACAGGGTAAGATGTTTACAAGATACTCACAGACTCAAGGTTTACCCAAATGTCTGCATCTTAACATGTAAGCCACTGCTTTGCTGTATATAAATGAGCACCTGGGGAAAAAAATATTATCTAGCTTTCCCTTCTCCATCTCGAGCCCTATGCACATACACAGACACTCACAAATGCAAAAACTTTCTATGACCACTGGGCAGAGGGAAGAATTTTGTTTTAGATTATCAGCTTCATTATTTTGAGCACATGAAAGGCAATGTGTGCTGAATAACCTCTCTCTAAATTATTCCCTCAGGCCCTTAAGTCAAATTAAACCTGGTGTGATGCATTTGTGTGTCAAGCACTGGGAGTATGTGTGTGTGTGTGTGTTTGCATGTCCCTGCATTTGAGTACTGATTTTCAAATGTAATTAAAACCATTTCATTCTCTTTCAGGTAAATGGTGCCTAATGATTAAGCACAATCTCCTCCCAGGTCCACTTGGCTAAAATAAAATCAGCCATGTGTGATAGTTTAGAAATTAGCCTGCGTCAACCACAAATAGGGTTGGTCCGACCGGTACTGATGCTGACTGTTCTGTCCTTACATGAAAAATATAAAACAAATTCTAATTTTGTCAAACAAATAATAATCTTAAGTCCACTGTGCATATAAAGCTTCTTGTTTAACACTGCAAAATTCAGTATGTTAATACTTGTATGTAATATTTGCCATTATTTAATTTATTTTTAACTGCATATAAGTTTCACTTGAATTGATGTCTATTGTACTCACAATCACAGACATATTTTGAAACGTGAGATGTGGAAAATGTGTATATAAGATGTGCAACTGATTTATCCCTTGAAAGCTAATCACTGCATTTGTGTGTGTGTGTGTGTGTGTGTGTGTGTGTGTGCATGTAATTTCAGCATGTATACATGCTTTACTGTTTCATTATGTTTGGATTGCTAATGAGAGCAGCTGTGTGTATGTATGCATGTGGAGTCACAGAGGCAGGTGTTAGAGTGTTGGCATACAAGGATTCTGCAGCAAGAAAAAAATATCTCTGTCTCTCTCACACACACACACCAGACAATTAAAACCCCATGAACTTCTAGGCATGTGTAATTTTCTGTATATGTGTGTGCATGTGGGTGTTTTTGTGCGTATGTGTCAGTCTTTCTGTATGTGTATGGAGCCACAGGGGGCCTATACAGCTCATCTCAATCAGCCCTCTCCTCACCGAGAGCTGCAACACAACTACAAGTCAATTAGCTTTTGTTCCGCTTCACTCAACTCGACTGTGAAGCGACACAGAGAGAAAACTTTGAAATGCACAATAAGAGAAATGCACCAACATTTAAGCAAATCAGCTCTTTGATCGACTCGTCATGATGTGAGAATGCTGAGGGGCCACTACTCATCTCTCTACAGAACTTTACGCTTGCAGTGTTCACTACCACTGCTCATGCTATCAGCCCAGCAATAATTAGTCCAAAACTCTTCATAATCAGAGGCTTAGTCAAGAGTAAGCCTACCTTGTGCACATAATTGCCATAGGGGACTGGGGGACACATCCCACCAATATACAAAAGAGCAAAATTTGACCCATGATGTCCTCCATCGATAAGGGTTAGAGGTTATGCTAATCTGTGTTTAATTACATTGGGTCCACTGGAGGTAGCACTTATTGTATTAAGTGAAGTGATGTACCACAAAGGACACCAAAGAAGAATACATTCTGCATGTGTGTGTGTGCATGTCTGTGTATAGAGGTAGAAAGAAAGCAGACTAATCAGATGTGGTTTGAGGTGAGCAACAAATCACTGTGTTACTAAAACAACACTTGCATTGCAAATTAGGACTGTGCCAAATATTTTTTAAGCTGTAGAGCTTCTAAATCAACATTTGAATGTGAGGGCCAGGGCTTCTTAATGTCCAGGTCTCAGACAACTTGCAAACTAGATGGAAACTGACCGAGCTAATACCTCATAACTTATAATCAATTTTGGCGGATGTTGTGAATATTTACTTGTGGAATTTTCTTGTCTGTGCAACACTTTTTTTTTGCAGATCACAGACCAATTGCATAGGATGTGAAAATTGTCACATGATGCATTTTCTCAAATAATATCCGTGCATTTTGATTCAAGTCATTGAGCAATACACAGAGGAGACATACACAGGGGAGAGATGAGACAAGAGAAAGCATAAGAGTGTAAAGTAATTTTGGTCTAAAGAGAGAAAAGTAGAGAGGGCAAACAAAGCTTTGAAAGTGATTGAGTTAAGACTAAGACTTAAGACTCAACTTCAGTACAACTGCAGTACTTACTTTATTTGAAATAAAAAAAGAGCCTTTATTTATTATTATTCTACTAATTATTCATAAACCCTCTAGTTCAAAGTGAAATCAAGGAGATACAACTACCATGTTAGTTCAGTACAAATGACACTGTGGCATATCAACGAATGTTAGACCTTGTGATGATCAAGATCTTTGCTTGAGCAGTTTTTTCTTGAACTGGACCCTTTTGAATTTTAATTAAACCTTGAAATACACAATGGCAGGGTTTTGCAGAGGTGTGTAAAGAGTATCAGGATGAAATAAGGGGTTAAAGTCACAGCCAGTAAGCAGCTAATGAGAGCCAATGAGCAATGGAGGACAGATCCAGGTGCAGTTTGTTTTTTCAAACTAAAAAGTGTATTTGTCTTCATTTCAACCTGTTTGCAGCAGTGAGTTGCAACAGTACCAAACTGTGCTGCATTAACAGTCTCAATATGTTGAGAGGAAATGTGCTTTACCTCATGAACATAAAAAGTGGAAGGTGGGTAAGAAAAAAATACTGAAAGAAAATAAGTGACCAGCTGTCGACCAACAATCCTGCAGTCAAACTCCTGTTAATAACTTGGGTGCAAATTTTTAGGATGATGGCTTTATAAAATTTGATGTTAGATCTTTATTTGGAAACCTTCAAAAAACCTGATATTTAAACACTGATATTCATTACAGCCTCAATAAAAAAAAACATTGGCAGCTTATCATGAGTTGTTCTGTGTTGCTATTACTGCTAATTATGCAGCAGAAACAGATATTTGCAATGACAGCAGCATTTTCCTGGCAAGTACTTGGGCCACATATGTGTGTTTTTATATGCCTGTTTCCTTGGTCCACATCCAACCAACATACAGCACGACTGATAGATGCTACTTAGACATCAAAACCACTTCTCGTGCACACACCAGAAAATCTTCCCGACTGTCAGCCAAACACTGGAGAAAAACAGCTGGAAGTTCTCAGACAGGAAAGTTTCTGAGGACACAACCCTGTATTGCGCCAGAAGCTAAGGAAATATTTGTGTTCAGATTCGAATCAAAGATAAATGTTTTTCACTTTAATTTCCTGGAACTGAGGTTAAATATTTCAGTGTTTGTCTAAGACAAAAATGTTTGCAGAACTTGACTTGCAGTTAACTTTCATACTGCTGTGCACAACTCCTTTTTATTAGATTGCTATCTACTTTCTCGCGGCGTAGATGATTGTCTTCATGCCCTGATGACATTCTTTCTTTTAATTTCTATTATGAACAGCTGCTCTTGACACTTATAAATCACTGGGCATTTCTGGAAGACACTTATAAATCACTGGGCATTTAGGCTGTAACTGTATTCTTTACTAATTACTTCTTCAGTAGCTGCCGTGCTAACATGGTGTCCCAACAGCACAGCATGAGCCACAGTGACTTAAAAAACAGTGTTAAAGCTAGTTAGCAAACAGCAAAACCCCCAAACCTCGAGCTATGTGGGAGTGAAAACACTTCACCAACAACCCAACAGTTGACAACAACAGCACGCTATCACACAGCTAATTAGTTCCAACAGGACTACTAAGTAACAGGTGGGCTGTGTGTCATTCAGGCATAAATGTGCAAGCAGTAGTCCTCTCTGGAACAATCTTAGTGCAAAGGAAGACAAATGAAAGACCAAGCATGGGTTCTGAGATTTGCAATGCTATAGGCTGGCCTGCATTACTAAACAAGAAAAATTCTTTATCTACCTCTGTATTTAACGGGACATTTGAGGATATAAAAGACATGAGCATTAAGAACACTAAAAATGCTGCTTTTCTAAGGATATGATCTGTTACATGACAGTAAGAAAAACCCAGTTGTTTCAGCTGCACCTCCAACTGTGAAACTGTCACAGTGTAAACAGGGACAAATGACACTGTGAAACAGCAATAAGAAGTGCTTGACCCATCTACTGAACACACTCATGGCTAGTTTTGACACATTCATGCAATAACAATGCAGCTGAATTCCCCTTGTTGAGCTGTATTTTTGAAGGCTGACTCCATCTGTGTTGTTTTCCAAGTTTTTTAAAAATGGAAACTCACAGTCAGACATCAGCAGAGAAGCAGGTAACGGTGCTGAAACCCTCCCTGAGAACACACACCAGAAGAATGCTGACAGTGTTAGCACTGAGAGTGTCAAATGTGTTAGCTTGGAGAGTTTGAGCTTGGAGGTGGAAAATGATGCTTTTTATAATTATTTAAACCTTTTTTTAAAGGCACAGTGTGCAAGATTTGTTCCTCTGTTTGAAAAAACTGTACTGTAAGTGGTGACGTACTCCCCGATGTAACAAGGGCAACAGAGCAAGACAGAGAGAGCAGCTGTGGTCAAGCGAGCTTTAGGATGATGACCAAAGCAGTGAAAACAATAAAACAATATTAAAATAATTATAACAACACAATATTTTCTGATTGTTTTATAGTACCCATGTTATAAATGGACAAAAACAACCCTGCCGAAAGGTGCTGTATTAACAGATTATGATGAATTTGGCCAAATGACACACCTCATACTGTCTGCTCTGACAGGCTCTCTGCTCTGTGTGTGTGTGTATGTGTGTGTGTGTGTGTGTATGTGTGTAGTTAAGCCCTGCCCTCGGTCAAACAAATGCACAGAGCTGTAGCTCTCAGTCACAAAGAGGAACAGTAGGTGAAGCAGGGGATTTACTGTACATGTAGCAGCATCATAATGCAGAAACCTACGTCAGGTCATGTGGGAAGGGCTTTAGAGGGGCTTGGGAAAACAGCATTTGGACGTTAAAGCATGCATATTTCTACAAAAATGTGAACATTCAGAATATAAGAGGAATACTGCTGGAAAGCTACAAAGCTAAATGAAACCTCCAAGAAAAATTGCCTCACATTAGTGATTATCTGTTATGATTTGTTAAGGAGTTTTATTGATAAAGATGACAACCCCCAGGAAATCAGTACTAATGAACTCTGCTGTATTCTGGATATCAATTACAGCATTTATCATGTAACAGAGGAATGTAGGCGTAGTATGACTGATGAATTCACAGAGGGGCGTGTGAGTTGAATACAGCTGGTAAAAAACAAATATCATGTTTCTTTTGACTGGAGAAAGGCAAGGAATTTTTTTAACAACGCTGGAAAAGACAAAGACAATAACAATGCACAATGCAATTTGCTCCTGTTGACAAGCTGACACACCTCCTCGGTTAGTGGCCCCTAAACTTCTATCTACAAAGTCATCAAAGTCCTCCTTCAATGACAAAATACAGAAATTTAGACAACTCTTCTGTCAGTATCTCCATATCAGGTATTTTTTCTGCTCATGTGCTGTGCCCATTTTAAACCAGGCTCATTATATTGAATCAGTTTGAACCAATTAACTCAAACCTTGGAAAGAAAGTGTGCAATATTTTAGATTCTCCTCTGCATTGCCTTGAGTTTCCACCCTAAGGCTTTGTAAAAAATGTTATGGTATCAGATTATCAGCAAATAGTCAATACTTCTGCTAGCAAGTTTTCCCCTGAAGGTTCTAATAACTGCAGGTATTAAGCAACATTAAATATCTATATCAAACCTCCCATTTTCAGGAAAAAACAAATACATAAAAAGTTTATTAAATGCTGAACAACTTCCTTTATAGAAGTATAAGAGTATGTAGCAGGGTATTGAAAGTGAGTGAGGGACATGAAACTGTTTCCATTTGTGGAATAAAACCTGGATGAAAACCAAAAAGTCTTTACCGCTCGACCATAAAGAACCTGTATGTTATAAACTCTGTACCTCATGTTAGGATCTTTTAATTAAGATTCGGTCCAATGATTTGAAGCAAATTAGCGGCAAATCAAATAAAACTTATCTACTGGTATTAATGGCAGATAATATTCAATCAATACAAATGGTTTTGTTTTAATTTGGCCATAAACTAAAGTGAATTCTCAGTGTTCTTCTATGTTGGATGGTATGAGACCTGAATGCAGTTCTCCAATTCTCCTGCGTAATAAATCTGCATCAAGTAAAAAGTTTTAGAGCTCGAGGATGTGCAACTGTCACATTAGAAATGAACATTAATTTACACCAAAAGTTATTTTACGCAGGCATTTCTCACTTTACCTACATAGAAAGTGTTGCTTTTTCACACACACACACACACACACACACACACACACACACACACACACACACACAGATGGCTGATCACACACACGGTGGAGAGGAGAAAGTTTTGCTGAGTGGAGAAGCTCCCCAGAGCAGATATGAATATCAGCTCCAAATATCGGTTATCGACCTCCTTGACTAGTAATAATGATTGGTATCGGTATCAGCCCTGAAAAAAACATATCGGCCTATCTCTAATATATACATATATTCATTAATTATAACCAGAGGTATGCTGCATGTGATGGTTTACATTTAATGTGTTAATAGAGTCACATGAGACAACACACTCCCCCTTTTATGGGAACGTGCACTGAGTCTGAGGAATAACCACAGCTGATAACTACCATGGTGATACCTGTCATCTCTGACGGAGGTTTTAGATTTTCTCAGACAACCGTGGTTTCCTTTTGGAACTCAAATAACTTTAAGTCTCAAAATGAAAATTAGACATGGACAGGCAGCATTCAGTAATATTGCACTGCACATCCGGAATAAACTCCTAAAGGGCTTTAAGTCCACTTCAAATCTTTGTGTTTTTCAATCAGAGTTAAGGACTCTGTTTCCCACTGACTTTTATTCAATTCAATCTAGGACAACTTATCTACTGCTTGTAACTGTAACTTTTGATCTTCTCTGTGGTATTCAAAGTGATTTTTTTACGAATTTTTTTAATGTCCTTGTGGGTTTTTGCAGTTCAATTTTTCATGTCCTATGTAAAGCCCTTTGAATTACGTTGCTTTTGAAAGGTTCTATACAAATGAAATTACCTTGCCTCAGTTCGCATGGTCCTTTACATTGAGAACCAGACAAACGGCTCATTGAGGACAATAAAACCACTGCTATCACCAACCCCACCAGCTGGTATTAGGTGTGATACAAATATCAATGTTAATGACCTGAGGGTTATTTAGTGTAATTACTGAGGTGTATAACACATAAAAACTGCTCTTCCAGAGACGCTCACACTAGTAACAGCAGAGCTATTCCTATACAAACAGTACAGGTGGACATTCATGTGGCTGTTTCATGGAATTAGTACGTAAATTTATGTGTCAGTCATGTTCTCTATTTGTGACATGACAACTTGGTTTATTGGATTATTTTCTGTATTTACAATGTAAAAGTGTGTTTATCCTTTCAGCACAGGTATAAGCTGTAAGCAAAGAACATATGGCACAGTAATTGTAGAAAATGTAGAGGCACATTCAGTAGCATCTTTATCGTGTCATATGGTAGCTTAGCTGGCTGTCACAGACTGCAAATCGGTATCAAATTCACATTTACACAGTGTGCAGAAAGATGTGCCACACTGAGTTCTTGCTAATGTCTCATCTGTCTTGTTCAAAACTCAAAGTGCCTTTTGTAGATTATATAAGTCACCCCCAGAGACGTGGACACCAGCTGTTCAGGCGTCCACTTTTTCCCCATCGTAGATCACAGAGCGAAAACTGCAGAAGTGAAAAAGCAAAGACAGACGGATAATACAAACAGAAGACTCTTGGAAGAAAATGGAAGGAAAAGCAGTAGGAGGCAAGGCTACAAGGTTTTGCATCTGAAGGACTCCTTTCTCTTGTCTGACAGCTTAAATGTGTTGACTGAACAGGATCTGTGGAGCTGCTTGGATGTGAAGATATGGCAAAAAAAAACATGACAATAGTGGCATGTATCACAAAGCAGTGACGATCTGGTTTTATTCTGTCTGTTTCTCACTCTTTGGAATCGTGTCTTTGCCACATTTGCTTATTCAACAAGTAGCCAATTGTTTTTACCTTAATGTTGTCAATGTAAAATATGTTTTTCCAGCAAAAGCACTTCTTGCAAGAAGGAAAGGATGGCAGTGACAGCCCATGAGTTAGATTGTCCACTGCTGCAGTCCCATCACAGATATCTCAGCAGATTGCTTTTGTGCAGACAGAAAATGATTTTTAATCAGTTTGGTGATCCCTTAACTTTTCATCCAGCAATACAATGGAATGAAAAATTCAGCTTTTTTAATACCTTGGTGCTTGCCCACTAACTGCAAACCTCTTTTAAGGACAGCTTAAGATTATTGATATGTTGTTGGTTAAATTCATTTTGGTATTAAGTGCGCTTTCACACCTGCCTAGAAAACACTTGAGGCTAGAATCAAGCTATTAAGGCAGTTTCAACGCATTGACATCAGACGCCTGTCAACAAACCTACTAATGTAAAGTATGGAGATGTTCAACTCTATACTTGATGACAATATTACATAGGTTTGTCACATAAAGTGTGTTACTGTGTTGTTTTGCTGTTTGCATAAATGCAGTGTGAAACCAAAACTGACAAGACCAAATGTATATGATGTGACCAAAAAGAATTTTGGTTCAGGACTTGGTCTGGACTTTCCAGATGTGAAAATGCCCCAAAAGTCTTCTATTATTTGTGGTTCTACAGACGATCCCACAAACTGAATTTATTGTGGAATTTGAATAAGCAGCCGTAATCATTTAGTTAATTGTGTCCAACAGCTTTGTCTTTCACTTCACAGTATCTCCTTCTTTTTGGCTTTTGCAAGTATTTTTTTTTTTATCTCACAGCAGATCATGAAACTTTAATTAATCATATTTAGCTGAAGTAGCCATTGATGAGATGCGTGTAGCAAATCTATGAATTCATGCTGTTAAATGACCAAGTGAATAAATGAGCACAGCCAAAACTTTCTTCTTGAAAGCTATTTATTGGACTGTTTTGCAGTTTTAAGACATTAATTTTTCACATGTCAAGTTTAAATGCATAAACTCAGCGGGGGGCGGGGGGTGGGGGGGGGGGGGGGGGGGGGGGGGGGGGGGGGGGGGGGGGGGGGGGGGGGGGGGGGGGGGGGG
>JAPZDV010000007.1:20406843-20429090 GCA_029814665.1 Acanthurus lineatus
AAAAAAAACCCAACACTAAATTGTTATGTAATCACACTATAATTGAATATATGAAATGTATTTTAACAAATAATAAAATGCAATACAAAATGCTTGGACTGGTGCTGTTTTCAATCTCATATATCATGTTTTATGATGTGTTTCTTTGTAATTTTTAGAATTGTATTTTTTACACTTTTAGAATGTAAAGCAATATTGAATGATCGTAATTACTATTCTCATATGTTCATTGCGCTGCGCTGTTGGTCCCTCACAGTAAGGCTAGTCCCACACCAGAAGCTTTTCAGATACAATCAAATGGGTATGAAAAGGCATGCAACTACAATGCACAATGGAACACAATGGTCAATTTGGCACTGATGGAAGATTTGGCAAATGGTTGACTCCAGGGGGAGTGAGTTTTCAGAGACCAGTGAGATTTACTGGTCAATGATGATGAGCCAGTTACGACTTCCACCAGCTGCTCTCTTGGATCTCTGCTGTATTGGGCACAGTTTACAGAGAAGCGCCTGACAAATCCCACTTCAAGTCTTAACAACACTGGTATTAGCTGGCCTGCTAAGGTATGTCTTTTTTGTTTTGCTTGTTTGATCCTAATGACTTGCTTGTTTTTGATTATAGGCAGGGTCAGCCAATTTCCACAGTCTTACCAGTGAGTGCTATGGACAGGTGGTAGTAGAATATTGTCTCTGGTTTAGGTTCCATTAGCTGGGTTGCTGCTCTTCTGATGTGTTTCCAATGCTTGTGCAAACTTTCACTGCCGCATGGTTTTCAGAATTTAACTCTATTATAAAGCCATTACGGCAAAGCTTTGTTTCGAAGTAAGGACATACTTTACATTTGACAAAATTGAACCTTGCAATTTAAATTTACAAAAGTTGTTTTGCACTTAGAAACTGTAGGGATGACAAATCACAATAAATACCAGTCGCTACATTATTAAGCCACAACTACAACACTTATACACATTTTACTCTGTCATGCTTTGTTGTGTTCCCCAGCTTTTTGCCTGTACTTTGAGCAATATGTTGAAAACCAAAAGGGAAAAAATGTTTCACATTCACATTCTGCAGTGGACTGTGATGACCTTTATAGGCGATTCAATGTAAAACAGTCCAATGTGTATGTTTTAATACACAGTCCCTCTCTTGCACCATGCTATGCTTAGCTTAGACTTTCTTAGTTTGCTATTCTTTCCAACTGAAATAAGTTTTAGACACTTTTGAACTAATGGTAAACAAATGTGCAGCATAAAAGAATTAGATCTACAATTCATATTTATGGTAATCTTTTCAAATATTTACCATGCCAATGACCGTGCAGTATCCTGTAATCTCCTACCACAATATACTGCCTTAAAATTCTCAAACAGAATGTGCACAGAGAACCATAAAACCTCTGACTGATAGAAAGGAAAATACATTTCTTTGATAACAGTAAAGCTATACGGAATTAAGCCGGTTTGTATAGTGTTATACATACATGTAATTATGTAAACTGAACAACTATGAACTCACTCATTCTGTCAACCAACTTGATTTTTTTTCAAATGTGCTCATCTGTAGTCACCTGCTATAGCCTGCACATGTTGAAATCCTACTGGTTTTTAATGAAATCCAGTTTGGCAAGAGTTTATAATTTCAGCATGAGGATATCTAAAGGCTTTGGTGAGGGAATTTCAATATGAGCCCCACAATACATTTCTTGTTGTCATACATGTTAACCAAGATGAGTACGACACAACATATTAAAAGTCCAATGGAAAAAAAACAGTTTTTTTTTTAAATTTCTTTCACAATCTCTCAGTGCTTGGTCAGTGCTCAGTGCTAAGAAAAGTTATGTGTGCAGTGTTGTAGCTAATCTCAGGAAGCTGAGTCAAGAACTGCAACTCGACTTGTCTGTAGCTAGTTATAGTTAGTCATCCATGAAAGATCCCAGGATCATCCACAACACAAATGTGCAAACATCCATAAAATGCTGTTCACTCCTCTATTTGACAGGCTCAGGCTCTGTCAGGGGGATCCACAAAAAATGACAGATGATAATGAGCAGCATCAGATGGTAGTTAACAAAGCTTTCACAGGTATTAGCCTGTTAATTACAAGATGAATGCAAACGTGCAGTATTTGATCCTTTATTGAACAGAATGCTGTCCTCAGATTAGATGTAAAGAAGATTTTGCTTCCACTTTAGCATCAGTTTTAACTAGGAAAGCTCTGCTTATCTTGATGGTACATCACTACCAAAATAAAGGCAAAAGGTATGTAACAGCTCCTTCAAGAACAGTTTGTCTGCATACAGAGAGATGACAAGAATGAAAAAGAGAATGAAGAGGCTTTAATACAAAGGACATTTTTCTCCCGAAATGATGAGTATGAAACTGAAGTGCATCACAGGCAATATCCCTCACAGTCACCACAGCTTCTGCAGAACTCATAATATCAGCTGCTTGTAAAGCACCAAAGTGCACATTAAGTAAAGTGCCACTTAGATAAGACTGGAATGAGTCAGGACAACAAAAGATGTAATAAGAGGAAGGAGGACAAGCAAGGGAGAAATTTAGAAAAAAGGGGGTAAGAGAGGTAAAGAACAAAAAGAAAAAGAGAGGAGAAGTCGACTTCGCCTGAACAGAAGGATAGGCGGCGAGGAGGCGGAGAGGAAGAGGGGAGGGGGACTGAACGGAGTGAGAAACCAGAGAGACAAGAGACAGTGTGTGTGGCTGTAAAGTGAAGTGCATGTGTGTGTGTGTGTGTTTGTGTATGTGTGTGGCTGTAAAATGAAGGGGGGAAAAAACAGGAAGAAAGAACAGGCGAGGAACTTTTAATGGCCCTGCTGTTGTCTTTGTCAGCACACTGTGACAGCCAGAATCAATTATTAACCAAGACCACAAGCCTTTGGAGGAGGATTTGGAGGAGGAGGAGAAGAAGTGCAGCAGGGAGGTGATAGGAACGAGGGAGATCAGGGCAGAGGGTTGCAGGGAAGAGGGGAGCAGGGGGCACTGATGTGAAGAAAGGAGGATGAGAAGAATGAGGAAAGGAGGAAGGATACATGGAAAGGAAGGAGGACAGTAAATTAGGAGACAGGGAGAGCAGGAGGAAAGGATGGAGGGCGGAAGAAAACAAAGTTAACAAGAGAAGAAAGGAGGCGAGCGAAAGGGGATGACACATTTTTTGCAGCATTTTACAGAGAAGCAGCTACATTAGAGTGATAGAACGAGATGCAAGAGACTCGAGTCTGTGTCTGCTTTCATGTTTTAGTCCTTCAGGTCATGCTGTGTGTGCTTCTTAGAGTCTTATATGCATGCAAATGAGAAATGGAGCCTCTTCATGGATGAGCTGTGTTGTTGTTGCATCATGACACAGACGAGGACAGACTCTTACCTCTGTATCAGGCTCCAAACATAACAAGATCAGGTTCATATGGGGGTCAGAGGGGTCACAAAACAGGTTTTAATGTGAACTTGAAGTTTAAGATTTAATTAAGGGTATCCTGACTCTTTTTGTTGGGTTCTATAGTCCAAAAAGATTTTAAAGGCTCAAGGTAATGATCAGACTACAAAACAAAAGATCCAGGTTTTGATTGTTATTGCTAAATTAGCCAAAACATGAGAATAAAGAAAAAGGGAGAGATAATAAAACTCGTATTAAATAAAAAAACAGCTCTTGTTGCTAAGTATGATACCTTAATGTTTAGTAAAGTAGCTATTTTAACCTGCAGCTTTTTGTTATACTAATATGAAGACCTCCTGAGATGAGGAATGATAATGTGACCATCAAATTTGCTGTTGCTGATTTGTAAAACAAACACAAAAAATGAAGTCATATCTTTGAGAAACATTTAGTTCAAAGATACAAAAATGCATTTTACAAACATCAATGTCCTCTGTTTAACATGAGAAAGTCTAATACACACTGTGTTTTTAGCTCTTAAAGTTAAGGTCTGCACCCACTCATGGGGCCAGTCAGTGTTGTGTACAAAAGCAATGGAGTTTATCAAAGAGGTTTTTTACTGAAAAACAGCTGCCTGTTGTGGCTAAGATAGCGAGCCAAGAGTGAATCATAAAGTTAGAGGCTGTAAAGGCAAAACAACGAGTTGAAAGATGTTAAAATGCTCTGTGGAGCTGAGGGAAGGTGCAGAGTCAAGTGGTAATTTCGAGTGGATCTGTCAGTACAAGTGACCTCATCCAGTCATGCAATCTATTATAAACATTAAAGTATTGATTACTGCAGCTTTGAATTATGATGGTTTCTTATGATCATCAATAATGTAAGTTCTATCACGCATATTATGTCATATTTTGACTTCAATGATTTTATGTGATAGGATCAAAATTTGGGGAAGCTGTCAAAATCAATATGTCTTTACACAAACTACCATTAGTATGAGCAGCACAGTGGATTGGTGGTTGGCACAGCGGCTCACGTCTGGGGGGGGTGGGGGGGGTGGGGGGGGGCGCTTTGACTGAGGGCCCTTCCTGTGGGGAGTTTCCTTTGGGTGCTGCATTTCCCCCCACTGTCCAAAAATGTTATATATGGTTTAATTCTGAATTCATTTCCTTTAACCAAAGGGCAGGCTGAAGAGCTGGAGGTGGTCTGTTGCTGCCCGCTGCTCCACAAGGATAAGGTCTTAAATAGATCTCACTACATCCTACTGAGTGTGACTGTTTCTGACAAATAAAGACTTCTCCTACTCAGTTCTGTTGTTATTATTAGCGGCTATTATTATTATTAGCTCTGTCACTGTGTAAGCTGATAGCCCTGACACTGAATCATACTGGCTGAAGGAAACAGGACAGAGGAGTTGCTTTCTATTTCAAGCATCAAGGCAGTGTTGCTCATTACCATCATTCAATTATTCATCCATGATTCCTTTTTTGTTGACAGCTCAGAAGCTACTGATCACTCACTACCAAAATTAACAAACAAAGACAGCAGCTCAACAGTTAATGACGAATTTCTTTGATTATTTATTACTTTGAATCAAGCATTCAATGCCAGACAGGCCCATTAATGAGGAAACAAATCCCTTATTTACAGCGACAGCAAAGCAAAAGACAAAACGGCCTCAAAAGACAGTAAGTGGGAGTAGTAAGGTTGAAATAGCACAAAAGAATAGAGTAATTATGGATGGATTTAAAAGTCATCCCTGGAGGATTATCAGACATCTGAGCAGAAATCAGGCAAACTCAAAGAGCAGTAAAGACCAGAACACAGAGAGGCCACAGTGTGTGGTTGACCCAGCTTGCAGAAGTGTAGGGAAACAAACACAATTACCCTTGAGAGCAGAGACAGACAAAGCATTTTGTCCCATTTATATAATCTGAGAACAAAGATGCAGGTGAGCCCACTGAGATCTCTCCACATAAACACATTTTCTTTGGGGCAGACTGATATTTCAGAAGCAATTGTCAGAACATCACATATGGTGGATATCAGAGGTCTACACACCTTTAAACTGCCTGGCTTTGATCATCTCATGCCTGAAACAAAGACTCCTCAATTAAAGCCTTTTCCCCTATTGCCAGTTAAATGAAGAAGCCAGAAATATTTAAGGAGAAAAAGGCTGTCGGAAAACAAACAAGAACATTTGATTAAAGAACAATTGTGGCTAAAAAAGATTTTTGGATCTTATTTGCATTTTTGGACATCATCCAAAAAAAAAAAAGCTAAAGCTCTGGGAATATTACAGCATTGCCAAAGTAAGTCTGATGAAGCTACAGATAGAAGAATTATTTGGAATAACTTGAAGACAATTTAGAACCAAAACTACTGCTGATTTTTAAAAAAAATTGCTTTAATTTTAATTTTGTCATAATAATTGCCAAGTATTTTATTAAAAATTGTGTACACACTCTCTGACAGTTTCCAAAATTAGCAAAAGAGAACGTAAATTAAACCCATCACTGTTGAGTGAACATTAGAAATCGGTCATCATAAGATATCATAAGGTTGAAATTAATGAAAAATAAAATTAACTGTCCCTTAGTGAATCAAAAGAGGATGCGATTAGCTTTGTACTTTGACACACACTACTGTAATGCATAAACTTTATTTAGAAAAAGTTGGTATGAAGTTTGATAAAAGAACACAAAAAGTGTCAATAGGAAAAGGCAGAGAAGAAGTCTATTGTTTTTGGTTTGTGTGTTCCAGCTTACTGCTATTAGACTGTACAGTATATATAGTGATCATGTGACAGTGGGCATGTCATTCTGACACATGTTGACAGTTCTCATCCTCTGTGCACACATATGTGTGTTATGCAACTGAAAAAATGTTAAAAATTACCTCCTTGGTGGAAATTTATCCTATGAAGGCTTGGCTACCCCACTGTTCCTGACAGGTACTGAAATCAAGGTTAAAATGAATTTACAGCTCTTACATAAGAGAGAGTGATATGCTTTAAAACTATACTATATTACCATGAAAGCTTTGAACTGGTTTATGTGAGGTTTACATTATAGCTTACAAGTGCTCTTTTTTAGTCTTTTTTTTCCCTGTACACTAATGTTCACATAGGCAGAGTAATCTGGAATTGAAATATTCACCAATGTGTGTATGTCTGAATTCAACAGTGTGTATCCACAGATATGACACATTTTGCCGTAATGATAAAAACCCACATTTTCCTCTCTGGAAAAGAATAAAGTTGTTATTATTTATGGTCCATATTTTAATGGAATTCTTGGTGTTTCCACTCAGATGCAAATTGAAAATGTACATTAAAGAAGTGGAGATAAATGCACTCGATTGCAGTTCTCTCAGATTTGTGCAATAACTGTGGTGTTTGCAAAAAGAAGTTGATTATTTGAGGAAACTCTGCATTGAGCTGGAGAACCAGTCCAGCTTCATAAATTAAAAAAATTCAAAAAGGTTTACAGTTTGGTGAAATCAGGAGAAATACAGCATGTAAAGAGGAGGTTGGGGATATTAAAGAGGCTGCAGCAGCAAACAGCTTTGATTTAAGCAGCAGAGTCACTGTTTTGACCACAGTAAAAACATGCTATCGAATGTTAGCTGTCACACAGCTGTGAATGATACCGTGGTTGTGACGTGTAGTTTAGTTTACGCTGCATCAGTGTCTGTCTGATTTCATGTTATGCTTCATAAATGATGGCAAACACTACATTAATAACTGAAGTTGTAAAATAATGGAATTATCCTTAAATTATTAAGTCCCATTATATGTTGCTTTCAAATTGTCTTTGTTTGGACAGGTTTGTCAAAGGCAGCACAACTGAAATATGCATGTTCTTTAAATATGCACGAGTGCATGTTCAATCAAGCATCTACAAGTCTGCATGTCTAATTATAAATGATCCACAATGCGTTGATATGAAAACAATGAACAATGTCAGAATCAACCTCTGTGCTTGTAAAGAAAGCTGCACTTATGTCCTGAAAGAACAGTTTGAGGTAATCTGATAAAAGCATACAAATAACTGGAAGTGAATACATTTTAACAACTCTTTTAAAAAAACAAAAGCACAGAGGAAGAAATTTTACTTTTCATTATCGAAAAAAAATGCCTCATAATACTGACTACAAGTGTAATAGCCTGACTTATATATAGCTTGATGAGTATGTTATTATGACTGACAAGAACATTTATCTGAAACAATAACAGTCAGAAATAATATTTTTTGATGGATTATTGTTGTGTAATTAAAATCAGGTTAAAAAGGCTTTCAATTTATTGTATTCTGTTTATCACTGTGTTATTACATTATTTACTTAAGACAATAAAGGCTTCTCACATCATTACTCTTCCACATGAGGAAGTCTAAGAACAACTAGACTTATTTAACATATTTTGTTGAGTTTTCTATTTTTATTGTCCCACAGTGGGTTTTTATTCGGTCACCTTTAAATATTCTCTTATTCCATTTAATCCTCTCTCTTATTTGAACAAGTGCAGGCAAAAAAGAGAAAAAAAATCCTTGCTGTGAATAAATTAATTAAAATAATAAAGTGCATCAGTTATCACCTTATCTGACACATGCACAGTGCAAGCAGATCAGCTACCATTAGCCTATATTTCCCGAGCTAGCTAGCAAACAACATAGGCCAACACTAACTTTAATTGATGATACACAATGGAACAATAACCTGAGACTTTATATTGAATGGCAACATTCCTAAGGGTTTGTCTTTAATTTTTATTTGAAAAGTAGAACATAATGCAGTTTCAACCTCTGCAAAATGCATACAATAGCAGTATTCATACGTTTAGAACATACTTCATACACGTGTGTGAGAGTCAACGCTAATGGTTTGCTGTGCTGATACTCAGAAACCATATGTAGATATTATGCATGATGGATATTGTAAGCTGACAATGCATCAAAAACAGGACCATAATACAATACAAAAGCTACATTTTAAAACCATAAATATGAATCGATTTTCCTATTGTGTGAAGACAAGCTTACGCTTAGTCAGTTTAAATATGTGTTGTGTCCTTGTGCTACTAAGAAATTAAAATACATCTAAAGCTTTTTTTTCTGTCGTCACTGTAGTCAATACTAAAAGCTTTAGTCCATCCATATTGATTCACTGTATCATGTCTGTTCTGAACATATATTAGATATTGATATAACATACTTGATGCTTGTCTGATGGTCTCTCTAACTCTTCCAATCAAGAGTCCCTCTTCTCTATATGGAACACACGCACAAGCACACAAAACACGGACAGTTTTCTCAGTAGAATTAAACTAGTTATTCTTTGTGTGGCTGGTCGATGTGAGGAGGCAGGCAGGCAGGCAGAATAATCATTAATGATCTCACTGGAGCATGTTATTGTACAATTGGTACACAAAAGAGCATCTTTTTTTAACAATCTTAATTAAACCAAAAGCCTTGATATAAAGAAATGGTTAACATTGCTACCACACTCCTTGCACGTTATTGTGGGTATTTTGTGAAACTTAAAACCGACAGAGTTTCAGTTTCAAGCCGGGCAGAACTTTAGGGTTTTCTAGGGTTTTTTTTTTGTTTTTTCAAGGTGGATATCCCGTTTGGGAAAGCAACCCTTCAAGCTTGCAGTTTTATTAAACCTGAATGGGGAACTGCTCTGCATTTCATGAGTCAGATTGACCAGCAGAGCAGCTGTTCTTCACCCACAGGGTCAATATGTGCAGTGGAGAGAACAGAACGTTCACATCAGCACAGCCCCCCTTGCTTTGTAGCTTTGTACGACGGAACCACTTTGCATGAAAATTAAAAGATTTAGATGTTAAATGTTAAATTTTAATGGTTATTTGGGTGTAAAAGTTAGTGTGAGCCAGAAATCTGCTTCTGATAATTGCTGTTAGCAAATTATGCTTATGGCGAGTTTAAGAGCTCAGTGTGATGGTAAATGGTAAATGAAATGCAATTACTGTTTGTAGCACTTTTCTAGTCTATTGATCACTAAGAGTATTCTGCATGCATGTCAACATTTAACCGTTATCACCAAGTCATACACTAATGGCATGGGTTTCCATGCAAAGTGTCAGCCTGGAATACACATTCACACACTCAAGCACCAATGACACAGCAATAGGGAGCAATTTGGAGTTTGGTGTCATGCCCAAGGACACTTCAGCATGCAGACTGGAGGAGCTGAGGATTAAACCACCCACCGTCTGAGAAGTGGATGACCTGTTCTTCCTTCTGAGCCGCAGCCCTTATATTGGTTTTAACAGCTCCCGAAAACAACAAAGCAAGTTGTGTCAAGTACAGAGACAAAAGCAGAAGCAGCAATTGTTTCTGATATCCAGGAGTCTGTGGGAGCATAGTGCACTGTTGAATTTCAGGCTCTAGTAAGAGAGACTTTGTCACATACAGGGAATTTATATGACTATTTATAGAGAAAAAATATGTTTGCTTGAGAGTGAAAGTTCATTTAAACCCTCAGAACTAGTATTCCAACTATAAACACAAGAGTGAGCTTGTCACTGAAAGTCTTTTCTATAATTTTCAACCATGTCCAGTCTTCATTAAATTATCTTTGTCCTCATAATCATCCTCCTGCTCATAATTATTATCATCATCATCATTGTCATCATTATCATCATCAACACCATCACCATCACCATAATTCTAAGGATAAAGATTGTATTTACCTCTGAATATCTTATCTTTTGGTGTGGCTCTGTGAATGATAATGATCCACTACCCCTTTGGTTAATTGTAATATCTATGTGTCTAACCATTAGATCGATTGTCATTAAATATCCAAAGACATTCATAGTCCCCAGATAATGTATCCTAATGATGATGATCCCCTGTGGTTCCATTTATTGCCACTACGGGGTTGACATTTATGGTTTTAAGTGAAATGTCTTGACAGCTTTTGGATTTACATACAATTTAGCATTTCCACATCCTTTTCCCCCCTCAGAGTAAATTGTAATTCCTTTGCAGATCTGTTAACTTTACTTAATGAGCACCAATATCACATCAGCATTTGTAATTTCACAATGCTCTAATAAACCTCAGTCAGTGACACGAGGCATATTCAGCAAAGTTAGCATGCTCACACACAACATGGTAAATGTTTTACTTGCTTACAGTAACACAAGATTAAAATGTTACCATAAACGCTGGGTGTTGCCACTGATGTTGTAAATCAATTTGATTTTGATTCACAAAGCTCTGATCAGATTCCATCTCCTAATTTGATTACATCTGAATCAATATCGACCTTGTTACAGATATTCAAACAATTTTACCAGGATACAAAGGAGAATCTGAGAGATCAAATGCTATAATTGTACAAGGAACCCTCCAACAGTATGGATCTGGCATCTACACCTGAAATGTTTGGTCATTTACTATATCAATCACTGCTAAACTTTTTAGAAATTTTCACTTTTTGAGACACTTAAATCTAATATCATTCCTTGCTAGTTTGCTCTGAGTATTTACACTTTTCTGATCTGATTACAACCTTTTTTTCTGATGTTTGCTTTGAGTTGTACCCCCTGCAGATTTTGAGCCCCCCAAGGTACATCAGATACACTCAAGCACTCCTGTTTTCATGTTGATTTAACAGAAGAACATTTGCACATTTTTGTTTCAATGTTAACCTTTGGGAATTGCCTGAAAACATTTCGCCTGTTTTTAATTTACTTTTCCGTACAGTTTATTCCCCTGTTTCCACATTTGTTTGTTTATCTTGCTCTAATGCTACTGTCTCTGCAGTCAGGTAAAGTAAAGCTTACATAAAGCTTTATCGCTAACCTGCTAAGTAAGAGTAAACAAATGGAAATTCTCAATGCAACCACCTGTATCCTAATATCTTAAATGGTAAATGTACGTCATAAGGCACTTTTCTAATCTTTCTGCAACTTAAAGCTCTTTAAAACACAAATCAGGATTCACTCAATTTCATTCTAATGCCAGATGGCTTCTCTACATAGTGACACCCATTAGGAGCTCAAGCAAACACATTCACACATTGAAAGAACAACCATCAGGACACTTACAGACAGAGGGGTTGGGGATTGAACCACCAACCTTCTGATAAGCAGAAACCATGCAGCAAACACATTCTGGACAGTTTTTCATGTTTGCAGACACATGCATGGCTGTGTCTGTTTGACCTACACCTCAGTTACCTTTCAAACAGTATCTGACATCAATGCAAATACTCCAGTTCACCATTGTTGCTGTGGCTCTGCACCAGCTTCACAAATGTAAGTGATGTGTGCAATAAAAATAGGCAAATAAAGAGTTGGTTTCAGGGATAGAAACAAAAAAAACAACAAAGCCTCCATTTGAAGCCAGAGGAAATGCCAAATGCAAACTGTGAGTTGTCTCTGAACCCACAAGAACACATTTTAGCTCTTAAATGCTTGTTTGCTCTTACATAAACACTGCACTTTGACTTTTATATGAGCATTTTACATAAAAGTAGCTGAATTGAATATGAAGCATGGGACCAGGCTTTACTGCTTGTCCTGGCCTGCACTGAGGCAACTCAGGCAAACACACAAGCACACACATCTGAAAACAAACAGAGGCACAAATTAAGTACAATTATGACTGGGAAGCTCGGTAGAATTTAAATAAAGAAGGCCAGGTTGAGACAAACAAATGAACTCACTGCTCAGGCAGAATATCTTTCCGAGGCAGAAGTCGCCAGACCGATATCGCAAGTCATGTGAACTCACGTGGAACACAAATAATGCATAAAACAAGAAAAGTTATTCCCAGATAAAGTTTTTATGTTATTGTGTTGTTAAAGTTACTTGTTCATGAGGCAGTAATCCTCCATGATCTCTGTGGGCTCCCCATGTTCATACATGTGTAATGAAATGGTGTCTTATTTATGCTGTAGTACTTGAATCAGTCACAAAGCAAAGAAGACACTGTGACAATATCTCTGTTACATGCATGTGTGTGTGTGTATGGTGTGTATGTGTGTGTGTTACGCCCTGAGAGGAGCCTTAAATCCAGCAAAGTCCTAACTTATAATGACAAGGGGTCTGTATGTGTGTGTTTCCAGCCCTGTGTTTATTCACACAGGAGCACAGGGCTTTATAGGCATGAGTGAAGAAGCTGTATTTGTATTTTTTTAATCTTCTGCTTGAGGAACCTGAACATGCATGCATGCACAAACACACTGAGCCACAGAAATAGAAAATACTGGGCGTTTTTTTTAGAGAGCGAAGCACAGATAGAAAATTGTTCATTGTTGGGTACCAAAGTGTCCGTTTCACAATTTTAGAACCGAGGCAAACTTTAATAACAGAACATGAAAAATATCCAACAGCATTTTGATGTTGTGAATGCCAAAACAAATTTTTGTATCATCTTATATTTCTACAATCAAGAAATCTACAGAGCAGGGGAAGCACAGAAAACTAAAAAACAATACATCTCTGCTCAGCTGATGGTCATATTTCTTGTCTCTTTATACTACTTTAATACAATATGCCACTAAATTCTTGAAGGAAAAACAATTTGCTGCCAGGATTATCTCACTGGAGGGTTTGTACCCAGAATCCCATGTGTGGTCGGATTTAGCACAAAAAACACTCTGGTCAAGGTTCAGTTAAGGGGCCCTTTGTTAAGTTAAACACTTCCTGTCTGGTGCCTCAGTGCATTATATATGCTTTATAAGTGCTTTATATGGACATACAATTTTCTGGAAAACAGAATTTTTCAATTTTTCAGTTTTATTTATTCTTTTTCTTGATTTCCTTACTGGCTTGAAGTTGACAAGGCTCTTTTAGATGATGATGTGATGGTGTCACATACCCTCAGTACACACATCAGACAGACATCTGAACCAGAATCTAATGGCAGGTGATGGTTTCTGCTAAAAGTTAACAGAGTTTTGACTGATTTATTTTTGATATACCGTTTGGTAACTGTGGTTGTTGTTGTTTTTTTTTGTTTTTTAAGTTGTTAAAACAAAGTTAAGGAAACAAACAAAACAATGTTACTTACAGTTTTACCAATTTGTTCATCATGAATATTTGACTTTGGACATGTGTTGTTGTTCACAGTGTAAAAACATTTTTTAGGAAACTGGGTTGACATTTGAGGATTGTGTATTGCAATTTTCACTCAGCCATGGTGACTAATTATTCTGCATATCCCGACTGTTAAAACAAACAAAAAAAATCTTGTATTAGAAATCTACAGGTACAACATTTGAATGCTGCTGTCAGAACAAACAGCAGGAGTACTTTTTTTTTTTTTACTTTAAACAAAGTATTTCAGTGCTTACTAACCTACATACTTTTTGCATTTTTTACATTCTTGTATTGTATATTTTCCCACTTGGTTATCCTTGGTGATATTTTCTATAACATATCACTGATTTTTTTTCAAGTTTAAATAAAAAAAATAATTGTCAACCAACACTCTATAAAGGATACAACAGCTACCAGTTCTGTGCATACCAGCATGAAGTTTCAGCTGCATCTTACACAGCTTGTGCCTTTAAAGCTCACGTTCCCATAAGGCTCATGTACTTGCTGAGGCACAGAAACTAGTTTATCAGCTGTGAGTCATTGTACAGATCTCTGGAGCAGATGCACAGATACCCACAGAACAATGAGGTGCTCACTGTGTGGAAATGTCACATGAAGTCTTGCATGATACGTTTTAATGAAGATAAAGTCTAACATTTTTTTTTTTGACCTTTATTCTTTATCCAGTTTTGTAGGCAGTTGCAGAGGGTATCAGACAATGACTAAGGACACTTTTACAGTTTCACTCCTTTTACCCCTTGAATGCTTCTTGTTAACCGAGTCAACTTGTCCTCCCTGATCATGGCTTTAAGGTAATTTCAAGCCACGTCCACATTCACATATATCTGCTCCTCTTCCTCCTCTTTTTAATGGCAGTTGGTAAACATCACAGAGGTTCATAACCTCAACTGTCAGTGCTGAATGAACAGGTCGATTAGACCAACACAGCAAGTGACAGTGTTTGATCCTCAGGGTAATCCCTCTTTCTGACATATTGACTTTTTTATGTTTCAATAAAGCTGAACAGGTGTTTTCATTGACATTTTTTTTCTTGTTGTTGTCATGCAACTCAACTGACAGTAAATACTGATTTGACCATGAATGGTGGTCCTTTCTTTTTTCACAAGGATTCTCAGAAGAATGTTCTCTTTTAGAAAAATATTTTCTTTATGATTAGTACAATGTTTTAAGCCCTTAAGCTCTTCAATGGGTACAGAGGCGTCAAGCTTACTCAGAATGTGTCACAAGAAATGAATAATGAATAATGTTTGGCTGATGAAACTGTATAAGTTTACCTCTTTGTTTTGTAGCCTACTCAAACTCCTACTCATGCTCAGTGTCCCACACACAGCACCATATGATGGACTGATTCTTTTGCCTCCCCTTCGTGAGTGGGTGTGTGTTGGTGTGTGTTGGTGTGTTTAGCGGTGATTTAAACAGGTGATGCCAGTTAATTGGTCAGCTGAAAGTGATAACTGCCACCACACTTGACCAATTGATGGCAGCAGCCTTTTAATACCCCAGCTGACAGCAACCACTCTCCTTTGCTGCCAGCAATTAGCCACATCCAGTTTTCTGTCATAAGACTTCCTGAGCACTCAATATCTGTTTTTGTTTTTTGTTTTTTGTTGTTGTTGTTGTTTTTTTTGAAGGACTTAGCTTTATATGGTTGATATTTCACTTTTTCGATTTTTTAGGATTAAAGTGTTTAGATTAGAGATTTGAGGGATTAAAAAAAATATTTTTACATTTTTAGTTTCTTTGCCAGATAAATTTAGGGTTAATTGAGGGATGATGTGTTTCTTATTTTTGACATGGCTCAACCCTTCAGGCTTATAATAAACTGCTTCTTTGAATTTAGACTCATGCTGTACAAAGGGAATTGTTAGGGAGTGAAAAGACAGGAGAGACACAAAACATGCTTGGTTTGCCCCCGACCAGAGATGTAACATACACTTCACAAAGAATAGCCTGAAGGCCACTGTGCCGCATGCAGACCGAAGAGCAACACATGCTCAGACTGAAGCTGCCGTCGTAGAGCAAGCAGAGCCAATAGATCAAGGCATTTTTTTTCCTCATTAATGTTACACTGTAACATTGTCTGCACAATGAGAATTTGGTGAGACAAGAGCATATCAACCAACCGGGAGGGGTAAGCCCTCGTGACTGCAACCACATAATTAGTGTCAGATTCAGTCATGCATGTGGAGGGCCATGCTAACCAGCTCTGTGTTCACAGTGTGTTCCTACATCTTCTGGACTCAACACCTGAACATAAAAGATGTGTGTGCGTGTGTGTGTGTATGTGTGTTTGTATTGCATAGTCGTTGTTTGGGTCATGATACCTGGGAACCACAACTGTTGTATGATTTCTGTACTGTTGCATAGAGATCATGGATCAAATCAGTATTCTGTTCATTTTTATCTGAATCAACAGCTGAAAAATAAATTTGAAAAGACAATAGCGTTGTTTAAATTCCTGTATCAACATTCAAAACTGAAAAAAATAGCATTCAATGTGGCAAAAGCTCTCAATTATGCTGTTATGTTTTTTTTATCCACTTCCATCCACAGCATTTTCATCGCTCTGTTCTCTCTGTATAATTAGCTCCATTTAGTGTACTGGTTGCAGCACTAGTTGAACTGATTTTCTAACATTTACCAAAATGGGAAAACACTTTGAGTGATTTACATGAACACAAAAGCCGGAAAGCTGCACTCTTTCTGCTCAGAGAAAGAGCATTCTGAGATCGGAAAGCAGGAGAAAATGAAAATCTGGGAGAACAGAGGAGATAAGCACGTTTAGTAGAGCAGCTCCAGTTTACTCCGGGGGGCATTTTCAGATATTTCTTACGGTATGTGAAATGAAATTTCTTTGTTTGTTGACAACATTTTGATGTTCAGGATAACGTGCCCCATATGCACACATGTTCTGCACCCGAGACCAGCAAGTGTTCGTCTTTGAGAGTAAACGCATGCCTCGCTCTCTGTTTCTGCCTCACCTACACACAAACACATGCACACACAGTTGTTAGAAAGAGTGATGTTTTCTTGTGAGAGGAACCCAAGACTTCCCCTCATGTTATTTTTAATGGGTTAATGATTAAACTGTTATCTTCCAACTTGTGTGATGTGTAGCTACTAATTTGAACACATCATAGCAATGACGCATCTCCATACATACTTTTCATACTGTTACTGCTGTTTATACTACATTTATCTAAACGTATTCTCATATGGAGATATAATGGTAGTTTAGTTAGCCTGTTGTTCAACAAAGATTCACTTTACAAGTTTTATTTACATTTTAATTTCCTTTTTCCTGTATATTAACAGGTTTTTTGGTTTGTGTTTGTTTTTTTTTTTTTTGAGAAGATGGATTGGAAGAGATCTGTAAAGAATAAAGAATCTACCCTAAAATACTGTGATGTGATAATTGTACACACATATGTACATTGGTATTAATGGTCTTTAAGAGAATTGTGGTCTTCAGTCAATTTTTCAATTTTTCCATTCAATACAGCATCGTACAAGCATTTAAAATCAGATTCTTCTTTTCCAACAAATGTAAATCCAAAGCCTTAGTGGGAGTTTAGGTTATGTTCTGCATTGTGGCTCTGTAAACACAATCCTACTCACACACCTCACCTCTACCTTGTGATATCGTTATGAATTTTAATGTTTGCTCATCCTCATAGAATCCGGTAAACAATAACAAAAACACTGACAATCACTTATCTCAGTGTGGCTGCTGGCAGCTTGCTTTAACACTAGAGGTGCACCGGAGAAATCCCCTGAGCTCCAGGAGCCACAGCCAAACAGCCTCAATACTATTTTGGGCATCGCTGCTCAGCCCCATAACATAGTGTCCTCAGCGTGTTTTTTGTTCCTCCTCTGTCTTCTCCTTCGTCTTTCTTGTCCTCCCTCCTCTTCCCTCCTCCTCCTTATTATCACCTACTTTTACATCAGACTATTTAAGATATATATCAGCTGCTCTTCCATCTCTTGGACTCTAGATTTCATCCATTTCCGCAGCCTTTTGTGAGGACAGTAGGTCCCCAGGGAGCGCTGTGATATTTCCTCTTCATTTCCTTTCATCTTGCAGTGGAAGCCACCAGGCTTATCTCTTGTATAAATTTACTGCCTATGTTAGCGGTAGATAGGGAGCATCAGTAGAACAAATTGTATTTATGAAGGTCTTCCATGCTTTGGCATTCACCAGCATTGCTTTAAAGTTGTGTCAGACAAACTAAAGGAATAATCAGGATGGATGATAAACTTTTTTCCTCTCAGTAAAATGTGCGTCCAAAATTTTTTAACTCAACATAAGGGATTAAGGGGGGTTGACTGACTGACTGATTGAGGCCCTTTTTTATACAAAAATACAACAATAACCTATAACCTTGTCTGTAATTTTGCAGGTAAACATAAAGAGCTGTGCACTTTGTTTCAATAAGGAGCATTGTTTGCTCATGTCATTGAAACCAGTTTTGGTTAACTATGTAAAAACGTAATGGATGCTTGGAACATATGAAACATATGAAAACAATGTAAAGAGTGAGAAACACAATGAAACAGCAAAATTTTATGAGGCAGATTAACCCAAAATTAATCAAAGGGCTGAATACTCACCAATTCATTTCATCTTCACAAAGCTTTTCTGCTATGAAATAATGATGAAGATAGTATTTTTATAACTCAGTCTTAAAACAAAGAAAGGAATTGTATAAGAAAAAAAATGAGCTAGGGAGAATTTTTTTTATTCTATTTTATTAGATAAAAATTGTAAAAACGCTGTTTCATAAACTTTTTTTAATAATTAAAAAAGTAATATTTGAAATTTTGTCCATTTTGTCTCCATGGTGTATAAAGTCTTGCCTTGGAGTGAAAAACAATTTTTTTTTGCCAAGATAAGGAATTCGACTGACAATATTGCCAATAAATCAGTGCAGTTGTCACAGATAATGGTATTATTAACATTAGGACCCCCAATCAGCTTATTTATGACAGTCGCATTCGCAGGACTGGAAACCAAATTAACCTTTTTTAAATTGCATGATGTTTCTACTGTATTCTGTATGCTTTCAGTTTGTCTCAAAAGTAAATAAACATTCATGTAAGAAATGATCTGATTGTTGTGTGTTTACATTTTCATTTGCAGACTATCTTCTGATGGGTCAAGAGTTGCTCGAATTTGGTCTTTTAAAAGTTATCAAAAAGCTGTAAAAAAATACAAACATCCTTGTTCAGGTTAAGTTGACCTTGATATGCAGTTTATGCTTTGTTCTGCCTTTGGCATTTTTACCTGATGAAAAAAGACAACCTTAACAGTGCCAGATTTGCAAGCGATGGCCATTTGATAATTAAAACATAATTAGGAGTAAAATGATTTTCATAGATAATAGAGCCACTATTGGCTGAAGGGATGAGTGTGTATTGGGAGTGGAAGTGTGCAGAGGCAGAATGCCAGAAGCTGTGCGTGTTTTCACCCAGGTGACAATTAACATGATATGAAGGGGACTGCTCATAGCTTTGTTTAAGTAAGCGCTGAACTAATGGAAATCAGCAGAAGGAAAACATATTTTATTTAATGAGTAGCTTTCATTGTGAGGTTAAATTTGTACAAGTTATTTCTTTTTCATCTGTTCTGTCCTTAATGCCACCAATTGAGGTGTTTGTGATTAGATTCAGTCCTGAACCCAACATCTCTTCAACCAAGCTCATCAAATCTGTTTCATCAGATGTTTTTTTTTAAAAACTTGACTCATACAGATGGACAAAATAATCCTCAGCATCTGCGTGCAACACACAAAGCCTTCCTGCCAGAAATCAATTCAGAAAACGCTGTTAAATTTGTGAGCATTTCAAAATTTTGCAACATTGCTGCAGTTTGGTTGGGTCAGTGCATAAATACTACTTGGTAAGGTTAAGACAAATATTGTTGGTGTTACACTTTGGTTGGGGCTGAGCTGTGGTTAGACCTGTTTGGCACTCAAGTCCACCCAATCAGAAAGCTCCCTTTTTTGCTCAATCATCCATTACGCAGCATTCAATAAGTACTAATTCAATAATCTGACTGTGCAACCAATAAAACATCATAAATCATGTTTGCTTCTTGTTTACTAAATGACAGTTAAGGATTTTTCTGACTGGTAGTGTATTTTTGCCAATGCCTGATTGCAAGCAGCCCTTCTTCTTTTACTTACTGTGTATCCCACTGATTGCACAGAGTAGCACCATTTCCTGCAAACTAGCTGCTTTTCCCTCTAATGAAAGTAAAGATAAATGTCATGGTGAAACAATGCACTTTGCTTAAGTTTGTCACAAAGAGACCTCATGAGGAGCAGGATAGAGATAACACTCTTGTTTCAGATGGCAGCTTACAGGTTTATGAGAGCCTCAGCTGTATGGAGCAGGACAAGGGTCAAAATCAAGCCTACTGGGAAGTCAGCTTTCAACTCAATAGATGCCTTGCTCAAAAACCTACACAAGCTTTCCTGCACACACTTTTTTATCAGTGTTGAAGATGCGAATGATGAAAACACATGCAGCAGCTGCAGAGAGAGGTCAGAGGGTGCAGGGCCTTTCCATCGCTTTATGAGCTGCTCATCGCATGGCCCAGTGATATATGTCTGAAAATGAATCGTCCCCTACAGGCCTTCATAACCTTCCTCATAACAAGCCGTACTGTTGAATGATTCTTCCTTTCAGCTGTCAGTCTGATAAAACTGCAATCAGAGCATCATTGATGACGTGCAGACTGAACTCTTTGTCCCTGCTCTCCTTTGAAATGACTGAATTATTGGACTATAATAAGATAATTTCATTGTTCAACACCAAACCCTAATATCTTGTGCTGTATTCATCGAGAGCAGGCCTCTTTACAGTTTCGGACTCAAATAGCGTATTACCTATTTCAATATTATGGTTTATTGGGTGTAATTTTAGTTTATGGAACAATTTGATTTTAAGGTGATGTCGCTACTTGTTTCGTCTGTGTGTTTGTGTGCAAACGAGCATGTGTTTAGTTCATGTTGATGCGTCTGTGTGTGGGAGTGGATACAAGCCAGGCTTTGCTGTTAGCTGTTTACTCAGGCAAATATAGTTTAAATGGCCTATTTTGGTAAATATATGTGTTTCAGACACTATTAAGTGTATCCTCAACAGATTTGACCTCCCTTATTTTCTTTATGACAATTCTCTTCATGATTTCTACCTGTAATACTAACCATATGTTTTACTTTTGGTTTTGCACTGGACACAAGGTCTCAAACCCAAGTCTCTAGGGAGGAAAGTCCTGTGTGTGACCCAGTACTCTGCCTCTACCCCTCACCCCTCTGGATCTATGTCAGTGTCTGTATTACAGAAGGATTGGCAGTAGCTACAGGCCTCTGATTTTGAGGCTGATGGACCTGAACTGGAGTTTGGTGAATTTGGTGCATTTCATACACACACTTAAGGTTACCCTGTGCATCTGTATGAGATGCAGTGGGGCATGGCAAAGTATTGGTTTCTTATGCCTCTTACCAGGATGATCTTGAACAAAATTGTGCATTGGTTAAAAGTAAATAAAGTGATTTTTGATTTGAAGTGATTTGATAGATAGATAGATAGATAGATAGATAGATAGATAGATAGATAGATAGATAGATAGATAGATAGATAGATAGATAGATCAGCGCAGCAACATGCGAAGCTAAACAGTAATGCATATGCAACCAAAATGTAGACTTAAAGGATATCTGTTCAGTTTCCTTGTTATCAGACACAACTCTATTTACATTCGGTATTTCTCAGCAGAACACACTGTGTGTATCCTTGAAGTCTAACAAAGGCTTTCCTTTCCTCATATATCATGTACATGCATATTTATGCAAATGTGTTTTGGCTTTGACTTCTTTACCTTCCCCAGTTGGCATGGTGCCTCTCTGCTTATCCAGTTCTTTTTCTTCTTTTTATTGCTTTCCCTGCACATATTACCCTCAGAAGTTGGCAGGGATGTGTATGAGCTAGACCAAAAAAATGATTCAACTCTTGTACTGTTTAATATTACCTTACTGAAGATATGTTGGTATTTACACTAATGTCTGATAAGTAATAGGATATTAACATAGGGAAATGGCAATATAGTTTAGTTTTTTTGGGCAGCAGTTCTCCGTTTGTTCACAGGACGTCACTGTGAAGTTCAATATTCAACTGTATAATGTCAGTGTGAGTACATGGTTTAAAGTTGCAATTTCTTATAAATTACACACACATTTACAAACCATGCACACAGATATTGTCACAGTTGGACTGGCTGTTCAATAAATTGCTAAATTACACAGTTAAACAATTAAACAGAAGAAAGCAAGGATCAAAGTGCCAACCATGCACGGACACATCCTGTTCTACTGCGTGAGACACATTTATGCGGTGCAAAATGATTTTCATATGATTTGACATGCCACATAAAATATTTCAGAAATCAATAGGATATATTTCACATCTTTCATCTCACAGGATGCTGACTGATCTGGTCATATTCTGACCAGACACAAACAAATCCTGCCCATGAACAGAAAAGTCTTAAAAGCTGAAAGAGTTGGCTGTTAAAGCAGGATTTTATTCCTGTTTTTTTATGTTGTGGTTGTTTTGTTCAGGGAGGTTAGTTACAGTATTGGTTTCTTTTTAATGTCATGCATGTTGTCTCCCAAGGTAAAGTTGGTTTGGTTTATTAATTTGTCCTTTGTCTTGCTGAGTCATGCTAAAAAACATTGTATATAAACATTTGTAACAGC
>JAPZDV010000007.1:20437214-20451745 GCA_029814665.1 Acanthurus lineatus
TTCATTATTCACTGTTTAAAAAGTGAGCCTTTAGAAATAATTAAAACTTACATTTTTAAGTTTTTTTTAAAAAAAAAATGTACTTTTGCAGTAGGAGTCACATGGAAGGTGCTGAGAGCCAGAAGAAAACTTTGGCTGCATTGAACAGATGTTTCCTGAGCTGATGTACACCTGCAGCACACATTCAACATATGGCTGCTCGAGTCACATTCATAGCAAAAGGGTGGAATTTCATTTTGAGGTTGTTTGAGGTTGTGTCCTTAAGCTTCTTCTTTATTCTTCTTCTTTTTTCTTAAACAGAGTTAGTGTAATATTGGTTAGTTATAAACTGAGGTATAAATTCCTAAGCAACTGTCTGTTGATGCTGGTAACAAGAAGATTCCTCCTTAAATAAACTGGGAGGGCTGTGTGATTCTTGAAAAAAATGTTGGCCGTTATCCATATGTTGCTAACATAAAAACACATGTAGTCAAATGAGCTGTTCTGCACAGTAAATGAATGCACTGAATGTTTCTCTTTAAGCAAACAATATTACGGTCGATGAATCAAATGACAGACAAGACATGTTTATCTGCATGATTTTACATATCATTTACAATCATAACAAAACACCCCCACACACTGTCTGCTCTGGCACATCACAAACTAAATGAAATAAGAGCCAAAGTTTAGGTCCAGCACCTTCAACAGACATCCCAATGGCTGCATGTTTGTTGGTTCTTCTTCTTTAATGCCAATCTTCTCCCATGTAGCTGTCGCCAAAACCCTCTCAGGTTACCTTCAGCGAAAGCATTGAATGATACAGATGGAGAAAATGTAAGCAACTGAAACTTGTTTTTATCTGTGTGTTTGATCTGTGGATTATTCCTTCAGTGATTATCGTTGCAGTTTGTTTACACTAATCTCACACATGATAGAGAGCGACTGGTTCAGTACCTCAGATCAGATCACAGCCCGAGATTAACTTAAGAATGACACAAACACGTCTGGAGTGTTTGTTATCTCTCTAAAGTGCTTAAAGTGCTGGATGAGAGATGTTCATGCAATTTTTCATGGAAAGTTTTGTAAATATGCATCTTCCCAGCAGCCAGAATCTATCAGCCTTTTAAATTTTGCATAAATAATCTGTTCCTTGGAAGAGCTCACAAACTGCACACTGTACTTTTTGATTTATGATCTGATGTTGGTTTTCAGAGTGGAGAACTGATCATTTAATCAAAATAAACTAAATCTAATGGTACATTCTCAATGCAAGCAAATCTGATGCACAACACATAGTTTATCTGCTCAAATATCGTCATGCTAATAAATGTGTAATTTCAGAGTCTGGACACAGCAAGTTTATCCAGGACTTTTTCTGTTGTCTCTTTTGTGTGTTTGTGTGTGTGTGTGTGTGTGTGTGGGTGTGGGTGTGGGTGTGTGTGATTATGTCATGATTTGTTGGTAAGACAGTTGAGTCATAAACGGGAGAATTAAAAAGTGTGTCCCTTCCTTAAATTGAATTATTATTGTTGAATTATTGCAATATTGCTGTTAATGGAGACTTTTCCTGGTGGTGTATTTGTGTCCGTGTGTGGATGTGCGACAGAGACAAAAAAGAGAGCTCAGTCTATTGATTGACAATTCAAAAAACTGCTGTCAATATGCTCAGTTTGCATCATCCTTTTCACATAAAACATTTAACATTATTCATTTTCTGTGGAGTTTTACATCACTACTTCATTTCAGTAAAAGCCATGTATACGAGACATCTTCCTAGTGCCTGTCAGTGTTTTAGTAGCATACATTCATTATGCAGCCACAGAAGCATCCTACACCCAGGTGATGCAATTTCCTGAGGGCCAAATGAACCCCTCACCTTGACAGTGCCAGTGTGTTTCTCTCCTTAAATGGAATAAGTGAGACACCATGTGCATCTGTCCTCCCACCTTGACGTAAAATATCACTGAAAGCAGTTTAAAGTCATCATTATAGCAGCAAAACAGTAAAAAAAACCCTGATAGATAGCTGATGGCTGTCACCTTTAATCTTTTTTTTTTTTACCACAGTAGCCAATAATGTGGTTTAAATTAATGGCACTTCCCACCCACCCTATTTCTGATATCAACTCAGCATGCACACACACAGACGTCCTTGAGCAGGGCTTAATAGTGTCTGTGATATGGTGGTGTTAAGCCAGTGGCATGTCTACAGTGAGATCAAATGGATTTTCAAGGGTTGTACTTTGTTGAAACCGAAGTTCATATTAGCCCTTAAAGGGATATCCATGAAGTAAACTGCAGAAAATTAACAAGACAAAATCTTTCTTATATATAGACAAAGAATACAACTTCTGAAGTGTCCATTTTTTTCTGCCTACGCCACAGTCTGGGGGTAAAACATGACAGCCTCTTTTTTAATAAGATCCATTTATTTATTTACTTACTTACTTCTTTGCATATCTTAACAATGAACAATTTTTCACAATTTGATAAACTCAAAATTAAAGTCTATTGTCGCCCACTTTTAGTAAATCAGGGCCATTCATTTTCCACTGTTATTTTAGGTTAATTCCAGATAATTAATTGCTTCCAATTGTGTTTTACATTGCTGAACATCTGGTCCACTTGCAATTTTATTTTTATTCTTTTTTAATTTGCTTTGGAGTTTTTAAGGAAAATACAATATTTAAAAAACACACACACAAACAAGTGTAGAAGCATCTGTCCTCGATATTTGCCTTCAGATTGCTGTGGATGATTGCAGAGATATATTTCAGGTGGTTGTGGAACTTTGCTGAGTTAATTTTGTCAGCAAAGTAAAGGGGCTTTTGAGTGTCATCATTGTCTTTGGATTTGTGCAGACTCACAACCAGTTAAGGTACAAACACAGCATATCTGAAAGGACTGGGGGTGGATATGTCACTTTGTTCTTCCTTACCATTGCAGGGTTCCATGTGTCTCTGACGCATTGTTTTTACTCTTAAGAGGTTTTTTTTTCGCCTTCATCCTTTTTGCTGTCTCTGACAAACGTTAGATTTATTTAAATCAGAAAATTTATTTCATCCGCTGTCTTTGAATGAAACTAACCTGAGCCATTCAACATGTTTTCAAAGTGTCTTTGTAAGATATGAACATTTTTTGTCATTATTTAGACTTAAACCACCCACTTTTAGGAAAAGTGTGGCAACACATCTAAGCTCTGAAGCAAACAGCACTTATCACATGACAGCATAATTAGAGCTCTCTTATCTCCTCACCTGACACATAACAAAGCAGACTGCAAAGAGGTGGCCTTGGATAATTTTATATATGTATAGTTTAATATATTTATGACATTCATATTAAAAGATTTATGTGAAGCTTATGCAGTTAAAGTGGAAGATTATCTACATCACAATCTAAAGGAGTTGTACCTGTGTAACTGATGATGCATCAAAAAAACTCTATTTCTAAGTGAGATAATCTAATATTTAAGTTTACAAGCTAGTCTCCTTTGTTTTGAATATGGATTGGGTTATTTATTACTGACTACGAGGCTGTAAGTTTTCCTTTATTAAAGTCAACTTGTCTAATCCTAATAAGCAATTCCATATAGACACAGAAGGTGTATCTGTTACAAATCCTCCACCATGCTTTTACACTTTTATTAGGCTCAGTGAGTTCAAGAAAAAAACACATTTTCAAGCTTTTGATCTTTTGGTTTGTGTGAGGGTACAATCTCAGTTTTTTTTAATCTAGCTTAAAATGTTCTAATTCCAAGGTTTATAATTTTGTTCAAAATGTTTTTCAAAGTGTCACAGTTAATAACAGTGATTCAGATGGTTTGTGTCCCATTCATTCATAAAATGAGCAAAACTTTTGTCTCACAACAATCATTAGATTTAGCTTGTCTAAACTGATCAAAATAATATCTAAGAATAGTAAATTTCGTATATCTACAATAATGATGAAAGATTTCTGGCAGAAGTGACATCGAAACCTCAGGAAAAAAGTTAACGTTAAAGTAACCTCATTATTATTAGACGAAAGAATCATCAAAAGTGAGATTTTTAAAATGTTATTGATATAAAAGACCAGAGTCTGGATTACTTTCAGTTAAACACTGTCAAACTGTCACAGTGCCTAACATGCATTTGTTATTAAGGACTAGAAAAATTTGTTCCGATCCATCAAGCAGATATTGAGATATTTCTTTGGACAAGTGACAGCTGTGTCCCACTGATGGCACTGGAAGGAAAGTCAGGGGACTGATAAAGTCAGTGGGGTTTGTCCTCTGGGACCATGAATGTTGAGACTAAATTGGATGGAACCCATCCTGTAGTGGGCAAAACATGGGATGGGTTCAGCGGTGGACCAAAAGATCCATTCCCATAATTAAGGCGAGCAGCAATGACTTGTTGGTATTGCAGCTTAGTGGTTGACACACACACACACACACCCCCACACACACACACACATCTTTCAATCTGATGGTTCTAGGATCAAAACCTGTTTGACTCTAAAGAAGCATTGCCTGTTTTAGCTTCAGTGTTTAGAGAAAAGACTAACACACATAGTATTTTAATTTGGTTTTGCTAAAACAACTGGTAGCTAGGCAGTCTTACTCAATTAAAAAAATCTTATCAAATAAAAATCACAAACTGGCAACTCAAATTTGCTTGATTCAGGCAAAACAAAGCTTGTATTTACGGCGTTTTTGCCCAAATTTAATGCAGCAGGTTTGCAGAGACAACATAAAAAAATAAATAAATAGTAAAATTTTATTTACCTTCAAGGACGAGCATTGAATTGCAGTCAAAGTGGATGTATTAGCAGCTGTAGAGATCTCTTCTTGTCAGCTGGCATTTCCATCATATAGACAGCTGTGCCCAGATGCCCGAGCAGGGGGAGATAACATCGACATAAAGCTAACACAAGATAACAAGGTTGGCTACCACAAATTCACACGCATACATTATTTATAGCAACAGTTTCCAGACAAAAACTCCTCTCTCCAAATACATGTACCCCAGTGGTCCATTCGTTACTCCATCCATCCATCACTTTCAGCAGCAGCAGCAGCAGCAGCAGCAGAGATTTATGCTCACATCACCGTGTCTCTAATCTCAGCTCATAAACTCTGCAGGAAATCTGAGGCAAACGCTTCAACCACTGGTGCTTTACTGTTGTTTCTACAATAAGTTCATGTCCAGGTGTAAAATCCCATATTTTCACTGACATGTTTAACATTCTTTCCTCTGTATTTACTGTTGAGGTATTTAGTCAATAAGCGGGACAACAACAAATAAGATGAGGAAAAAAAGCCATTGTGTACAGATAATACAGAAATGTGAGAATACTTAGTTTGCCTTACACAGTATGAGCACAATTACAAGTACTGAATGACATATATCACAATAATCTATAAAGGATATGTACGGAAACCAAGAGCTGCCATGGTCACTGCTATCTCTTTTTGGTTTTGTTATGTCAAAATCACAAAATACTCAACTTGTTATCATGTGATAAAAGGCTGTTATCTTGTGATAACGGGATAAATTAATGTGTTATCATGGGATGACTGCTTGTAATCTCATAATAACATGATTATCTTGATAAATATGCAACATTTATGAAACATATTTTATCAGAGTTTTAAATTCTAATCTAAGATTTTTGCTCTTGCAAAAATGAATTTAATCACATTTTGAGAGTCTTTCCTATAAGCAAACCAGTCTATGAACTACAGGGAACTACTCCAAGGAATGTGAAGAAGGTGGAAGCAAATTCAGCTTCCTTCACATTCTTTGGTGGCAGCAGCTGGATACGCGTGAACCAGTGTGCATATCCTGAAGTCACCTTTAATGGCTAGAACACTGATAAAAGTGGTATTCTGGTCCAGGAGTGATTGTAACTTAGGGTATGAGAGGTAATGGGTTAAAATCTCTCATCATTCCATAATGTTTTATCATGTGACTCCTTATCAAACCACAGACATGGTTTCATGTTTCCATTTTAGTTTTGGTGTAGATTAAACAAATGAAACATAACTGATTTAGCGTATGCTAAGCTAAGATTATTGTGTCCTGGCTGTAGCTTCATGTTAAGCACACAATATGAACTTTTATTTGTCATCTAACTGATTCCCACAAAGTCATATTTTTTCTTTATGTACCTGTAATATGTGTTGAGCCATTAAAACTTATCATGTTTCCTTCATTCAACATTTCCGTAACCAATATTAATATTTCTATTTCATTGAAAAAAATGTCTGAACCTTTTTTTCTCACACACTCTCCATTTCTGGCCTTCCCTTGTCTTTTTCCCATTCTCTTCTTTTTCTAATCTCCCTCTCTATCTCTTTATCTCCTACGCTCATTCCCTTTCCTTCACCTCTCTCTACCTTCATTCCCTCAGATGCTTTTGTCCTCACATTGAAAATGCCAATTGCCCTTTGGCTTCAGATTGATTTTATTGGCCGGCACCCCAGCCAGTAAGCTGGCGGCTAACGAGATCACCGCTGGTTGCGCTAAACGCAACTGACAACAAAGAAACTGGTTTTCTGCCTAGTGGGAATAGGCACACACATGCACACACACACACACACAGACACACACACATACACACACACACACACAAACACAAAAAAATAACCCTATCTCGTCAACCAAGCAAAACCTCTCTCCATCTGAGAAGTGTTGGGTCTCATCAAGCTAAAACTGACTAGAGATACACTTTACTGTGTGTGTGTGCTTGTGTGCGCGTGTGTGCGCATATGTGCAAGTATGTGTGCACATGTGCATTTTCTTAGATGTGTTTGTGTGTCTGCATGACCGCACCTTCATTTCGCTTCCTGCTTGTTCAGCATTAGTGACTGTCAGGTGCCTGGAGGGAGGTCCCACAGCTCGAACCAAACCCACACCAGCTGCTGCTGCTTCGGCTCTTAGCTGTTTATTGCTTCAATCTGGTGTATGTGTGTTTGTGGGTGTGTTTGTGTGTCCGATTTGTGAGAGAGAGCCGTCTCTAAGAGCTTCCTGCCATATTACCCAGTTTAAACAGCTACAGAGAAAAAGGAACCAGGCATGTCATTTTTAAAGACATTTAATGTATGTCAGTAGGTTTATGTCAGTTGAATTAAGTGAGTTTTCCCACACTTAACTCAGACAGCTGACCTCCATTACAGAAATAATGACCCATGGTCAGCCCACATGTCTTATTTCTGGTCTAACCTGTGTGGGAGTCATTAACCTCAAAACAGTAAGCCATAAACCTGTAGAGACACAATATCCTGGTCATTCCCCCAACACACACACTTTTTTGTAGGTCTGTCAGTATGTCAGCAGTAGTTGGGTAATTAGTTGGTGTAAAGGGAGGTGGTGTTGAGGACACTTGCAAAACGCAGGGGTCAGCTTTTTTACAACAGTGCTCTGCCATCCTTGAGCTTAAAGCAACAGTATGCAGTATCAGTGAGCAGATGAAGCTTCCTGCCTACACAGCTTTGTGACTTCAGAACTTCTCTCTCGAGATGGCTTTTTAAATTCTTTGTAAACACAGTAATCCATCACTTAGTACGTACAAACAAGCGCAAAGCCATGCATTGTTTCAAAGACAGACATTTGAAAGTCTGCAATATCTCCATTTGACTGATTATCCGGCTTTACAGCCCCATGAAAACAGCTTTTTGGCCAACATTTCCAAGTGGTTATTGCAACAAACTCTAAACATGCCTTTGGATGTGGTTTGTTTAAAGCATATTTGAAATAAAAATGATATTTAACTGAGACCAAACTGACATGATTTTCATAGATTACAGGACAAACATCTGACACCAATCAGTGGGGTTGAGTCTATTTCAGCAGTCATTAGTTTGATGCAGAGTAGACCCTGGGCAGGTAGCCAGTCAGTTAGATAACATGTAGACATTAACTGTTACAATCGTTGAACAAACTGTGAGCGAAAAGTTGGGAGCATGACGAAATCCAGGAAACCCTGTTCTTCTCGCTTTGAGTTGCCTAAGCCAGTGTTCTACCATTATATATAAATGTTTATCATCTACATTATTCAAAATGAATCCAATACTGATAAATGGATTAATACAGCAGTAAAATTGTTTAAGTACATATAATGTAAGACAGTTAACAGCTCAAAGTCTTTAAAATATGCACACGAATGCATTACAACATAGAGACACTGTTATTGGATCCCCCATCCCCATAATTAGGTTACACACGTCTTATTTACATTTCTTACATACATACAAGAAGCATACAAGTTTACTTAAATTCCATTCTGCTGGTGTTATTGTTTAGCAAAAAGACAAAATAAAGGACTCAAAGCAGACAAGTTGAAAAAACAAAGTTAGCTTAAACAACAAAGCTTAAATCCCAACAAATAACTGGCAGGTAACAAAACAGAAGACAAAGACATACTCAAATCCAACTAAGTTGAAACAAAAACTTGGACAAAGCAGAAAACTTGGAACAAAGCACAAGAGCATAGAAAACACAAGCAGAGAGGCTGAAGGAATGACATGTTGCACAAACACAGGGGCAAATAAGGACTGTGGAACAGATGCAGACAAACAGATGACTCAAAGTGGGAAAACTAAAGACTTTTAAATCCACTAGGGAGGGGAATCAAAGGAGGACCAGGTGAAACTCATCATCAAAAAAACAGGAAAAACAAACAAAGACAGGAAGAGGATTGGAGAAAAAACTTATAGAATAAAACAGGAAACAGACAGAACTAAAATACAAATAACCAAGACACATCTTCTAGAATTGTTCCTCTTTATCATGTATTACTTTCCCATTCTTTAATTGTCATTAGAAGTCATTATGCCAACATTTTCATCAGCATTAGCAGTTGGGCTAGCAAGTTAAACTAGTGTCTGCTTGTTTTAAAATAATTTTAGTTTGCTGTGTTATGCATGTTCAAAACAGTTGGAAGTTTGACTTTAGGGTTGTTTTATTGATATATTCTTTGTTACTTCATTTGCTGTCTCATTTTATTCATCTGCTTTGCAAACCCCAATGCAAAGTTTCATGGTTAGGCTGTCCAACCAGATGTGAGACAGTCCAATATATTATTCTGCAGAGGAGACCCAGAGAGCATCGTTTGTAAGCCACTACAGAGGGGTGTTTCTATTTACATGACAGAAATGCTCTTTTAGAGACCCTAAATAAGTACAAAATGAAGTCTTTTGAGTGTAAGGACAGACTGAATGATGTGTTTGGTGTGTACAAAATGTTTATATATGGAAACATTGAATTTGTCTGCAGATTGAATTTAATTAACTGTGGTTTGCCTTAAAGGAGGGTTTAATCCTTAGAGACAGTTGTAGAAGTATATTAACAAAAATGGAAAATACAACTAACGTTTGCAGAGCTGCAGTTTGGACTTGACTGCCATCGGCAAAAGAAAAAAATAAATACGTTGGGTAAAGATTTTTAAGTTCATGGCTCCTTCTTTCACCTCTGGACTAAATCTTATGGAAAACTTAAAAGACTATGTAATATGGTGACATTATTCAGTAGTGAGCATTAAACTTTACATGTGCACCAACACTTCTGAACGCCACACATCATTCATTCCATCTCACATACCTTCCCTTTCATTTGGTTGCCAGGTAACAGTTTGCTCTCCATATTTCTCTATATTTCCCTCCCTCCTGCTTGCTTATTCGTGTCACTGGTCAGGTTTCCACTAACCATACACAAACTGAAGTTTCTTTGATGAAATGTTTCTCATGTGTCACCTGGTGGTGATCTGCGATTAAGTTTACATCCTTGTGCATTTTGCAGGAAACAATCTTGGTAACAGCTTTTCTTTTCTCATTCATTTTGAAAACAGGCCAGCAAAAGCAAAATCAGAAAAGTCTTTAAACAAACATTAGCCATTATCAAACACTGACACACTGTGATGCCAGTGAACCATATTGTTGAGTTAATAGTCAAATCATGCTGACAACTATCTGTTTTGATAGTTTTGGCATTTGGTCACTGCTGTATTGAGGTTTTAGACTTGATAACATTTATCTATCTGTAGCAAATGGCTGTGTTCCATGTTGGGACAATTTGATGAGGAAAGTTTTGGGGTTTGAAAAGAGCATCAAAACATTTGCAGAAGCTTCAATAAATCTCATGGATATACCTTCCTATGTTCATTCACAGTACGCTTGTAAAAAATGTCCCTGTTAAACAAATAAAGGATACAAAGCTTTATTGTAACCTTCAACACATGAATGCCCCAAAAGATCTTTACAGAGAGTAATACAGCTGTGTGTTCAGCATAATTTCATTCAAAGGTCATCTAAAAGCAGTGGCCGTATAAGTTTAAATTCTGCAGCTGACACGTGTGTGATGTTTAAAAAAAGGTGTGCTCTGTCAGTGGCCGTCCTATCACTGTGCTGTCAGTTCAAAAACTGACACACACACACCAAAAGGATGCAGAATAATTATTACTGAGATACCCCAAAAATATAAGTTTTATGATAGCTTAGTTACATGAACTTGTAAATGCATCCATTACATATGCATAAAAAACATTGTCAGGCCTTCCTTTTTTTTTGTTTGTTTTTGTTTTTGTCCTTTTTGCAACTTTGCTTCTGTTATTCAGTTTAGGTTTATCGAAAAAAGACGTCTTTCTTCCCCTTCCAGTTTCTATTCTCCTTTTCTGAAAAATTTTGTTTTCTCAACGTCCTTCAACACCTCAGGATCACAGAGCATTCTAATAACATTTTCTCTGACATTTTACACCCCCGCACACAGAAGAACAGACACTTTTTGTGCTACATAGGATGAGTCAAAAAACAGCCTCACCTTTGGTTACAAAAACAACAGTGAATGGCAAGAAAAACACATAAAAAGATCATAAAATTCAGGAAAAAGGCTATAAAATATGACATTCACTTTAACCAAAGTATATTGCAGTAATTTTGTGCAACTTTCACATGTATTAATTTTAAAAAAACCTCTTCCGTCTTGATAACCTATCCAACCTTTGCTCCTCTTAATGTCTGTACAAAAGAAATCAATAAAAACAACTGCTGTTTCACCAGGTCAGTCCATTACAGAGGATATTAGTGTTGCCATCCTTGGTGACATGATCATGGTTCCCTACTTTATGAAGACTGTGTTAAGTACATTATAAAGCCCTTTTAATAGGCTGTCAGCCAATGTGATGTGATTCCTAAATGTCACCATGTTCCTGCAGCTATCTCTTCCCACAATGCAAAACCTGACACATTCATTACTGCAAACACACTGGAGGTGACATCAACATCAGCTGCAAGATTAAAATCTGAAGATTGAGTCCAAATAAAGAGAGAATAAAGATTAGATAACATGATGACTCAGGAGGACTAAGACTCTTCTGTCACTGCAGGGCTTTTTTTTTTTTTGCACTTGCTCCCTGCAGCTGGAAAAGAATGGTGTCATCATCACCATTTTCACAATCATTTATTTACAAAGGAGCATTTTACATTATGCCTGAAAATGAGGATACACTGTGTCAAAAAATGTGTCTACACACATGTTCATGCCACAAGAAAACACAAAAATAACACTTATAGAGGGTTTTTTGGGAATTATGCTAGCGGTGGGATGCTGAGCAACATTGTCGTGAGATGTGCATGCAGGCAGGGGGCAAGACATGAACCAGATGGACTGAGAACATATGACACTGACATGAGAACTTGTTTTGTGTCTTATGCTGCACAAATGGCATAAGTAGTGGGTAGGAAATGTTCAACAGCCTAAAATGTAAAATCTCCCTGTTAGCTCAATGCATAATCAGATACTTGCATCTGCTAATCTGGAGCGAAACATTTAAAAGTGATGGAGTTTTACAACATTATGACATTTGTAGTGTCAGTGTGACTTGCTGGAAGCTGATGGAGGATCAAATTGTGGCTTTGGAAATAAAATGCATCCTGTTTTTAGCATATTTTGATGGGTAACAGGAGAGAGTTAGTGAATGCCCTTTTTCTGTTTATCTAGACTGAAGGGCTTTTGTGCCCTTAACCTGTGTTGCTGCCTGCGACCCACTCATGGTTCATTTCTCCCTACCTTCAAGATCCAACAGGCAAAGTCTCAGTTAACACTGTTACTCCCAGCTGTTGCCATTTCTCACTGGAACACTATGAGTCATGCTTGCTCTCAAAATCTGACAGATGTCTATCAACTTGATGCATGCAGTAAAAGGAAGTTTTAGAAATGAAAGAACTAGTGCTGCAAACAAATTTACCTCTTAAAAGTCATTTTGCAGGTTTCTTTCATTTCAAAATATTGAAAAAGTCAATTCAGTCATTCATATATTTAAGATCATGTCAATATGGCAACATGTTTTCTAGCCCCTGATATATATTGTATACATCTAATAAGGAAACAGATTATATTCCATATCACATTCAAACATCTAAACTGAAGAAATAGAGTGGGATACTTGGACACCTGCAGATGTCTGCGGAGTCTATTTCTGTGCTCTCCTGCTGTGGACACATGCTATCTGCTGCACCCCTACCTTCCTGCATGCTGATTGTGGATGGCTGCTTGAAACCTGACAGCCTGTTAATTGGCAGATGGCTGATGGCTACCTTTAAGAGGCGTGCTGCTAACTGGCTGCTGTAGCCCATCTGTGGAGCGCTAACATTAATCGCTATGCAAGCTTTGTGACAGCACCTGACTGAAGTTTCTCTTACTTTACTTTCTACCTGCATGCCTCTACCTCACTTTCCATGGCTGTTTTAATTTGAACCGTTTGTAGACTGAGAACACTTGAGTCCTCTGCAAACTCTGACACACATTAGCATACTTTTGTCATTTTTTTTCTCTGTTCTACCCCCTCTAACAGTCTCCTCACACACACCTCAATGCCCTTAAGTTACACATTATCAAGAGGACTTGGCTCCCCTGTGAACTACCAACTGTGTGTTTTTGCCACAGCTTTTCAGTCACTCAGGTGGGAACATTTGATAAAGTCATTACCATAAAACTCATCATCTCATTTTCTGTATTATTTAACATATTTTGATTGTCAGATGTGGAGGCAGACAATTTATGGTCTGTGCTGACAGTGATAGCTGTCATTCATCTCCCAATAAAAAGGTCAAAAAAAGAGAAAAGTATACTGTTGTTGTAATAAATTTTATCTCAAATCTTATCCTGCTGTTGTATTTACACTTCAGTGGTGCCAAGGAATTTTTGTCACATTAACAGCCAACAGAAATTATATCAAACTTAATACTAGACTTCTTGATTTATCCTCACTAATGTGTTTTATTCTTTCACAGTAAGATGCTGGTGGTGCTGGGTGGGTGGGGGAGGATCCTTCAAAAAGTCAAGACACAAAAGAGTGTTTTTAGTAACAGATAATGCCTAGCTGGATGTTAATATATGACCTCCAGTGATTTCAAACTATGGACATTTGAAGGGAATTATGCTGTTAACACTGTGGTCACTTGGCTAAAGAATAAAATATTAAGACCTTGATTTATATTTTCATTTGTTTTTCAATAAAAAGCTAAAGTTTTTCACAGGTTGTAACTTGGTTTCATTGGTAACAGCTGATGGTTTGACTAATACCTTGAAAATCACTTTCATCCCATTACGTTCAAATGCAAAGGAAACAATTTCCACTGCTCCAGTAAAAAGTCAGTTATCTCCTCTGTGGTAGACCAGACTGAAGCTACAAGCAGATTGAATATTGGGCTTCTGTCAGCTCAGAAAAAGCTAATCTTGTAAGGATTAACCAGTTTTAATTAAAATAGGCTAAACAATGTTTGTCTGCTGGACCTTTCTTAGGAGGAGGATGGAGACTTGTATATATGGGCATCATCTAGTGCAGTTATATAACATCACTTGAGTTCAAATGGATAAATTCTCTCCTTCCCACAGAAACAAATTGACGGATTCAACACTCCACAATCACACCAACAAATTTAGCATGAGCCATTTAACCTCAGCAGAATATCTTTGGAAACATGGGACACATTAAACACATCAATCTGAGCCCACTGAAGGAGCTTAGGCTAAATATTAGCTGATAATACTGTTTTTGTGGTAAATGATTTTCTATATACAGGGTCTTGGTTGCCCTTTGGCATTCAGAGGCTCCTTCAGCTATAAATCGAATCCAACTGTCGGACGACTAATTACATATTGATGTCCCACTGTGTCCAGATTGCTTCAACAAAGGGGCTACAAAGGAAGCCATTTATTTCATTTATCACCTAAAGACTGTTTTCTTTTATATTCATTAACCAGTGGCAGACCAAAACCGCAAGAACATTACTAAAGGCAAGGCATGTTTATTTGCATGCACATTTAAACAAAATGGTATTCAAAGTGCTTTACACAGAACATAAAAAGCATTAAAACATAATATAAAATATAAAAGCAACATAAAAGGATTTGAAAAGGAAATTGAAAATACAATTTGAAAAGTGTTAAATTGAAGGTAACGAGGTTTTAAGAGAAGAAGACGGATAATCGAGAATTAAAGCTGCAAGCAGCGTTGGACGGGCCCTCGCACCCCGGCGCCACCGCGGAGCCGGCGCCGACTCGCCCCCGA
>JAPZDV010000007.1:20468881-20484317 GCA_029814665.1 Acanthurus lineatus
AAAAATAACGTCACAGTTACTTTGCTGAGTAACTAATTACTCTTACAATGAGGTAACTGAGTTACTAATTCAATTACCTTTTGGGAGAAGTAATTTGTAACTGTAACTAATTAATTTTTTAAAGTAAGATGACCAACACTGGTCAGGATATTAATTAATGATGTCTGTTACTAATGAAACCTGTCAAACATGTCATGGACTGTCTGGGAGTGTCAGAGACACTGCATGGCTGAACAGAATCCCGGTTATGTTTATATCACACATGGAATTGTGTTGCAAGGTTTCATATGTCATGAAATAGGGGCGCGCAAAGCTCATAACTGATAGATATCACACTGATTATGATAGGTACTGACAGTTAAATGAAAAACCATAGAAATCAGAACAATCTGCTGAGCTTATAGTTCATTCACTCTGATCAAAAATGTTAGTCAAGGTTCTGTTTCTGTTCTGCCTGTTTCCCACCTCAAACTTTTTCTGAAACACATTTTATCGTACTGTATAGCTGTAATTTTAAAAACTGTTGTGGCCGGGCTGCTATTTTCTTCCTTGAAATCATACCTAGCACTGCCAAACTTACATGAATCACTCAGCACTGTATCACACTTACAGTCATTCTGATTGGCTGAAGTTCAGCCAACTGCAGCACCTGCTGATAATGCATGGTAACAGAGGTAAACAAAGAGCCACCAGACCAACTCACACTTGCCTGTTGGTCTGACATGCCAGTCTTGATACCCAGAGAATAAATAACTGCTGTCTTTAGTGATCTCATTATATTTAATGTAGTGCCCCTAGCAGGTTTTCATTTTGGTTTTTAAAGATATGTCTTCATACTTTATGGATGATTTATCACAAATATTCAGTTCAGATGCTCATACCCCTGCAAGGATGAATTATAATGATCTCCTGACCTGTCATCCAGTAAATGATTATCAAGAGAACATTTTCATCTATCCTTTAATTTACCTGCAAATTTAGTCACATCATCAGCAAATTGAGCAAACTTATTAGCTTTAACTCTTTATTTAATTCTTGTCCTGTGAGTTCCTAGCTTTGTGATAGTGAGGCACAATTTTCACCCCAGAGTAAGAACTTAACTTTCTGGCCTTTTGTTTAAATCTGACATAAAGACAGGTGGAGATATGCACTTGTTTAAACATTTTGTAACTTTACCTCTGGGCAACTTTTTGTTCACGGCCTTGGAGTCGAACAAAAAATATTAAAGCAGGAAGTTCACCTTCATTTAATGTAGCGTAGCTGTGGATAGCTCTCTGAACAGTATCTGAAACAAACCTTCTGCCTGCTGCATATGAATAAAAGCTGGAACTGATGCGCATGTTTTTTCCCAAATCAAGTGGGGACACATAATCCAGTCAAAATTCATAATGCGTGACAGAGTTTGAGGTGCGTGTTAAAGCCAAATGAATGTGATCTAAACTAGAAGCAACATAAAAAAAAAACTAGGCAATAGTTGCCAGGTCTGAATGTGTCTAAGAGGTGGCCACAGTTAAAAAAGTATTAAAGGACAAGTGATATCTGAGGTAGGTGAAGAGGTAGAGAAAAGATTAGAGTGTTCCTCCAAGGCTCTCCAGGACTCCTGCTGAGCCCCTCGCTGTGACATCAGCCTCGTTAAAATTTACCTTTTTACCATGTTAAACACACACTCACACACCATATCGAGTCTCTCAAGGCACGTTATGCAGCCCTGGAGTGTTGTCTGCCAATTGAATTATGCAGAGTGCAATCGTCTTCAGTGCTCCTCTCAAAGTTAGACATACTGAAGGACGCACGCAGAGTCTCTCATTCCCTCACCAACTACATCACATGTGGTTATGCATATCTAAAGCTCCTCTCTATGTCTTCTCTGTTGTTTGTAGTCGGTGTTTGAAGTATAGTTGCAAGAAAACCATTTTAAATCTTCTCCCTGTGTAACCAATATCAAAGACACAATCATGAATTTATTTGACCATGAAAAAGTGCATGTGTTCAGGTTTTTCATCCTCTGTATTGTCTCACAATGCATCATCGTTCAATTTAAAGGTCTGGCTTTGTAGACATAACAGAAGAAGATTTCTTATGAATGTATTGATTAAATAGTTTGCAGCACTTACAGCTGGAAAAAATGCCTGTATCTGTGTTAAGCTTATTGATATTTAATCATATCCCCCAGTCGCTACCAGTGTCAACAGGCTGGGTGCATTTACTGTCCAATTTTCAAAACATAACAGCTCCTGATCAATTACATGACTGATGGAGAGGATTTGGGCTAAAAGTCACATTTCCAGTCTTAAAAAATCAAGGTAGGATTGTTTATTCATATTAAAGCCTGCAGTAAGATGAAAAAATGAAGCTCCTGGATCACTTTTTCATTTTTCTATGACCTCTGCTATCTTTCACACATTTGTTGTCGCTGCTCAGCAAATATACCTGCCTTGAAGGTTCTACCTTGACCTCCTCCTCCTCTCTGCCGCAACTGTGGATACTCGGCAATAAAAGTCCACTGACTGCATCTTGTAGTGTTGTGATTTGAGACCATTTGTAGCACAAACAGGAAATACTTTAAACAAAGTAGAGCAGCAGGTGTCAAGATGCAGCAGGTGTGTGGAATCCCACAAATAATGCAACATTTAGCTCACTTTAGACAAGGTAACATTACCTCAGCTCGGTCAGACAGCAGTATTTCAAGTAACAACAGCTGAGTTCAAAGGCGCTTGCTTCAGTTTGCATCACAAACATTTAGTGAAGCAGGTCCTTGCATCATGTGCAGGTGTGTGTGACACTTTTCTTCCAAAACACAGTTGGATTTGCATGAGTCACGTAGGTAACACTTTTTCACCAGAAGGCAAAAAGAGAAGATTGCAGCCTTGAATATGTAACACCTCTTCACTTTCACTTAAGAAGGACTTTGACTGCATACTTGTTATGGAATTTTTTTTTTCATAATGTGGTATTTCTACTTTGACTTTAGTAAAATATCTGTACACTGCTAAATATGGTTTCAACAAAGAAAACAACATTTCAGGCTAATTCATGTCTCCACTCAAACTTTATCTACCTAAAAAATATAAAAATGAAAGCATCTCATATTAACTGTATGCCTAATTGAACTTAGCTCCCTCTAATGACACGCGGGACCCCATGTGGCACAGCCCAATTTAACTATTGATTATGATAATAATTGATATCAACAGGGATGGTGGAGAGGTCTTTTCTGTTGAAGCTCCCCACCTCTTGTAATTGAAGACAATTAAAGCCACATTATTACAGGTATTAGTTCCTAGAGCTTTAATTATACTGTAACAATTAGTCAAGTACGTACTGTAGCCTTTGTCTGATTACAGTTTGGTTATTTTCCACAAATCAAACTCATTTAAAGGTAATTAAACATGTTATTCATTGAAGAATTTGTATTTTTCTTTCTTCAAACTTCTCATAGTTTCTTATCAATCTAACAGATTGACTGTTTTGTGTGTTTTATTCCTTTTAAAATGTCTGTTGCATTACTGTTTGCATTGTAAACCCACAGACACTCTGCTTTGATATGAGCTTTACAAATAGGGTAGTCTTATTACTATATTACAGGAGTATCTTTGCTTTATTTTTTATTACTTCTCTTGTTTTCTTCCTTCAGCTCTTTTTCCTGAAGTTTTAGTTTGGAAGTTGCTGATTTGAATGCAGGAATGACATAAAAGTAAATATTTTTTTTTTCTCTTGCTGTGTTGGAGTGGATTTTGTTTTAGACTGATTTAAATTCAGGTCTGACAGAAGGATTTTTCCTGTTTTTATTTTCTGTTTCTCTTTCCCTCCACTCCCCTCTCATCGCGGAGGAGTCTTGCTCTAAAGGAGCTTATTTAAATCTGTACAACAGAAGAACTTGCTGATTTGTTTTACTTTCTAAGTTTCTATTCAGGCTTCTTCTGTCTTTCCCTTTCTGTGCCTCCACCCACCTTCATAGCGCTTTCTCTTCTCTTATTTCAGTCAATGCCAAGTTGTTTTGTTTTTTCAAGCCAGAGAGGGAGTAATGAATGATGTATTACTCACATTGTTGGGACGTAAGTCTGTTTTCACAGTCATATCATGGAAATGCACCTTTTTTGAAGGAGAGAAATGAATGTCATCATAACATAAATCATAATATATTTTTTTAAATACTGGGGTGAAGACTTGAGTCAGGTTGCCTAAGATCAGATAGAACTTTCAACCCTAACCCAGCATTAGTCATGCCAATGACACTGATTGGCTAAGCATCTGTCCCTGTGGATCTCATCTGATAAACCACTACTGAAAAATAACCAGTAGTTTGAAGAATCCTGTCAACATTTTAACAGACTTCTTCTTTTGATATATTTGACTACTGAGCTGAGTGGTAGCATAGCTGACTGGCAACACAGTGATCAGCCTGGAGATTTATAAGGGACTGTCACTGTCACTGGTCATGTGAGCTGAGGATGTAGCCAAGCAAACTCTGCAAGCTAACTAGTAAACTAATCTGCTGACATGTTCACTGTTGCCTTTCCCCCATTGACTGTTTGAGCCATGATGACAGTGTAATTTTGTAAATTCCACTGACTGTGATTTTGAGAAGGTTTTTATGGTTCTATTTTAAAAGTGAAAAATTAAAATGAGTTGATAAAGATTATATGTTACATCTTTATTACCATGACACTGATTTCTGTAGCCAGATATTTAAAACAGAGTGTGTGTTTTTGTTTTTGTTTTTTTTTGTTTTTATCTTTAGGCAACAGATGACAAGTATTAGAGAATTAGTGTGAAAAATCGTCATGAGGATTAAAAAAAAAAGGTTACAAAAAAAAAATTAATTTCCATCTGGTTTCAAGATCTGACACTAACTTAGCAACTTATCTTATCACTGCCAGTGGCCAGAGAGTCCTCATCTGATCATGGCTGCCTGGACACAGTTTAGGGTTATTAAGGACATGATAGCTTTTATTGATCGGTGAGCTGATCACTTCAGACGAGGCTCTGTGTATGAACCAACTCCACATCTCACCAACCCTATTCAGGCTTCCACTCCTTCACATGAATGTGGCTTTTAATTTAAAACCAACAAAGCCCATGTGCCACGTGCATCACATTACTAGTCTGGTCATGACAACTCCACCACAATTGTAGATCAAAACAGAAGATGGAATTGTTATTGATTGGCCCAGAGGTGGAAATTTTTTGTGGTTGGCTTATATATCTATCTTTTTTTCTTGTATAAATATTCATCTCCATATTTTTTTTATTGTTTTGAAGACCTTCAAACCAGTTCAGTTGTGATTAACGATATCACAAATCATCCAAGAGGACTAAAATATTACATTCTGTAAGGAAACCGTTCTCTTTGAGCCTCCCCTCTCCCTGTAGCCCCAAAAGAGCTCAGAACCAGACCTCTTGTCAGTCTAATTCTCCCTTTCTTACTATCTCTCTCTCTCTCTCTCTCTCTCTCTCTCTCTCTCTCTTTCTCTCTCTCTCTCTCCTTATGTAGCTCTAAGGGAGTGGGATTTTAGGCAGAGACTCAGATGGCTAAGTGAGGATAATACTGTCATTTAAAAGAGAGAGAAGCAAGAAAGAGCAGGAGATGTGGACAGAAAGTGGGGCGGGAGGGAGGGATAACGCAAAGGGAGGAATCAAAAGAAGGTATTCATGAAAGTCTTAGTGGGAGAGAGCAAAAAGAAAGAAATCATTTTTATTATTTGAGTTTCAGAAGAATCCACAGATGTCTGCAGTGCCTGCAAATGTTGGGATTTTTTGCCTCTGCGAGAATGTTTTAGTTTGTCACTAAGTATCTTTCTGCAGCATGACAATAAAATACACTTGAAAATGAAAGAATGCAGAAAAGAGGAGGGAGAAAAGAAAGGACAAAGATTTGACATTGACTAGTAAGACGGCTTGTCTGCAACTCAAGGATACATAACCCCGCCATTTCTTTAGTGGTGTCTTTGGGTGTCCTTACTTTAAGAGATTACTGAAGTCCATTCTTGTCAGCATTATTCAGGCACTAAACTGCATATTGTTAGGACATTCTTTAACTTCCAAATTTGTTTCAACCATATCTTTTTTTCTACTCAACTGTTTATGGAACCTCTAAAACTGTCACATATTTAGAAGTAAACTCCATTACAAAATCCCTGAAAGCCCTACACGGGCTTAGATTTGGGGTGACACAATACCCAGGTAATGACAATAACTGTAATACAGAAAAATACCTTAACCCTGTCATAAATGAAGTAGTAAAAACAGATATAAATTTATAGCGTATTTTTAATTTCTTAGGTCATGCAAAATTCTACCCTTGTGTTTTTAATTTTCGCAATCTTAAGCAAGTTACAGTAGTTTTTGATACACTTAAAACAGCTGGCCAGTGGTGGCAGTGTAAGGGGTCACTTACTAATGTCAAAACACATGCATGTAGTGAAGGCTGTCCACTGTAGTGACCACTGTGTGTAAAATGAATAATATTATGTTTCTAAAACAATCATTTCTCTTATGGACAAAAAAATAAAAACAGATCAGAACAAAACTGGCTGCAAAAAGGTAAGACTTATTACTTCTCTATTGATTTGATGTCATCTTACTTTCTACCTGCGCGTAAGTGACAGTGTTTTCTTTGTGCCTTCAAGTCATGGTGGCTCCCACTGTTCATGTTGATTGTTGGATTTAAAAAAAAGAAGATTAATCATAGTAAATGAAAATGTAAAAAGTACAATGCCTCAGGATGAGCATGCATTTTTCATCAAAGGTTAAACATTTTTAACTGACACGTTTTTGCCTCAGTTCATGTTACTAGAAGCAAAATTGTCACTGTTTAGTTCAACTTGTGTCTCTTCATTTTAAACAAATAGTCTAACTTGTGCTGAGAGCTACATGAGATAATAGAAACCTCACAGCCAGTTAGCTTTATTTGGCATTTAGTGTTAGCCTGTTCTCTATGGAGGTAACAAAATCCACCAACCAAGCAAAGCTAATATACACTGCATATTTTGTTTGTTTAATCTGTGCAAAAAAATTTAAGTGTAAAAACAAAACTTTATAGTTTTATAAGGAATAATGTGTCTGAATATTTCTCACCAAGGTGCTAAATATGATGACAACTTGCGAGGGGACGGGAAAGAGAAAAGGAGGTTATCAGAAAAAAAAACTGTTTCACATATAACCTTGAGCTGGTGGCAACACAAAGGAAGAATAATCCTTCTTACAGGATGGTGAAGAAGCGTGCTGCTGAATTTAAAACCTGGCAGGGAGAGCACAGAAGATGAGGTCCTGAAAGGCCTTTAGCTGTCACCACACAGAGGACCATTGGCACAATCCATGACATGATCCTGACAGACTGAAGCCTATCAAATTGCCACAGAGCTGATTATTGCCTGGGAATGTGTTGATGCTGGCTTGCAGCATCTTGGTCCTGAACTTCTTGGACCCGATGACATGGATTCATCACAACATGTCAAGTAGATCTGACCAAATTTTATGGTGGATTCTAAAAGATTTCTTCAGCAGATCATAACTACAGATGAGACTACAAGCTTCAAACAGAACAAATAAAACAGTGAAAAAATCAAGGGTCTCTGGCTGAGGTCCCCTTGCAAGGTGATGGCCACTGTTTAATGGGCTGCTGAGAGAATGCTGCTGGTGGACTACATAAAAAATGGGTCATAGTATTTCACAGGACTGCTCATCTTGAGACCATTAGCAGAGGAAAACAAAAAGTTTGGGTATGGAAACTGACAAGGTGAGTGCTTTTATAGAGTCTTACTGAGGGTTTGAAATGCTGGTGGATTGTTTTCTGTTTGTTTGTTGTTTTCTAAATTTAACTTTGGACAGAGCCACACTAGCTGTTTTCTTTAGTTCAATATATTAATGCAAAGCTAAGCTAAATGGTTGCTAACTGCAAATTTGATGGATAAAATTGGCCCTGTTGACACCATCTTAATCATCATATTTCCATTCAGAAAAAAAGCACCAAAATAACTGCTGGGATTATGACAGTTTCTTAATATAAATACATTTTTCTGCTTATTTTTCCTGTCAGGGCCAGAACCACTTCTTTCTTCACTTTATTAGTATGAATATTGAATGTGCTGTTTCTGAGTGTTGGTGGCTTTCCTTCCTGGTGTATAAGGACTGTAATTCCCTATTGTCAGAAACTGCAAAGGTAGAAGCCATTAGCAGTCTTGCTGTGTGCCGTGTGTGTATGTTTTTTTGTGTGCGTTCCTGAGAGTTGAAGGTCAGGGAAAGGAGAGGCAAACACCTCCTCACTTGTCAATCAGAACATGACAGAGAGCCTAAGACAGAGAAGGATGTGGCTGACAGACAGAGGGGACATGATGAACTGATAACATTAGAAAAATGGAGACAGATGGAACGCAATGAAGATGTAAAGAAAAGGGAAAAAAAAGAGACAGGAATCGGTACAGACAATGAATAATTGAACCAGCACTGGGCTTACGTTGCTATTGGGAAGAATTGCTTTAAAAGGGACATCCCAACAGACACACCCTGCACACCCTGCACACTGTAACCCAGATTTATGCCTCTGATCTGGGTGTCTGAGTGTGTATTTTGCTGCTTTTAACTCATCCCTGGTTCCAAGATTTTTCTCAAAAAACACTTTACAAGGCCGCCAAGTAGTTTGTGAGAACTGGCAAACACTCTGCATGAGCTAACCAGGAGCCACAGTCAGCACAGCCTTCAATGCTGCTTTTAAGCTTCCAAATATTGATACATTGAACTGCTACAGATCTTTGAAGATGCTACACAGTAGGATCCAGTCTCAGTTCCCTTTGGATGTGACTTAAAATGCTTTACATCTACATCTGCCTTTATCCCATTGCACTTTATATATATATATATATTTTTTTTTTTCAAGAGTGTGTAATTCTTAATATATAATTAATGAATTATTCTAAAAACTTAACCTTAAATCTTCACAACTTTTCTTTAATGCAATCATCTCATGCAAATGAGAACTTAGATAACTTCTCCAGATTTGATGTTGCTGTGCAGAAAGACAAAAAAAATCTCACTCAAATGACCAAGAATTTATTTTAAGCCCATCTGTCATCAACTGCTTCATCTGCTGAGTGCTGAAGTTTGTTTTTTTCTGTGGTTCTCCTGTGAAAACGGATGTCTCTTCCTGCGAGCAAACTGCTAAACCCCAATGTCTTGCAACATTGGTGCATAATCACAATTTGTCAGCTCACCAACGCAGACAGGCCTTGTGGCCTGAGGGTGGCTATAACTCCTAATGTGTGGACACACACAGACCTGATTAGACATGATAAGTAGAGTGATAAATCCAAGTAATGCAGGATTTTATGTCCTTCTGTCAGGATATGTAATATGATGACATTATGTCATCACCTTGTCTTTTTTTGTGTGTGTAGGCACAATCTGACAGTACAGCCTGTAAAGTAGTCAGAATTAGCTCCATCTGCACCAGCTGGAACATTATAATGTTGCTCTTGTGTTAATACTATGATAAAATATTTTAACACTTTGAAAGAAACCTTAATGCACAAAGAGTTCCTACTTTCATTACTTTGATTTTAACAAGTACATTTTACTGATGATACTTTGCTGCTTTTACTTAAGAAAGGTCTAAAATACAAGATCTTTTTCTTTTTTTCATATTTTACTTAAGCAAAATATGTGAGAACTTCTTCTACCACTATAATAGTTATTTTAATGGTTTCTTCAAGATGATCTAGATAAATAAAACAAGTGTAACACAGGAAATCTAATGTGAAACAGCAGTAAGCTGAAAGGGAAAACTAATTATGAACCAGTTTAGTTTTTTTGTCCATTGCTGCATTCCTAAATTGTGTGTTTCACTTGTAAAGCCTAAGAATAAACCCAGTGTTACTCTCACACCTCCTTATTAATGTCAACCCTAATTAATGTCAACATACGACTTAATTATATCACATAACAGCATCCTCCATCTTTGAACAGCACTGACCTCTTCAATCAAACACATTCATCAGAAGGACCAAATCCTCTTAACATTAAAATCCCTTGTTTTGTCTGATGAATGCCTCTCAGTTCATCAGGAGGGGAACATTTAAGAGATTCGATAACTAGCATAAACTATGCACCGAAAATTGTCATGTCAGGCTGTCTGCTTTGCTCTTGTTGTGTTGTTTCTTTCACAAAAAAGTTCCCAAAAAGTGAAATGAAGACTTTTACTTCACAGCATTTCAGGTCCTTCCATCAGAAATCAGCAAAAAAGGAACAAATATTGTAATGTGTGTAGTCACAGAGGTCCACTCGATTGTTTTGAGTATCGTGGCTGTTGACTGGAAAACTGTGTACCTTCATATTTCCTTATTTTTATTTTTTTTTCATGGAGACAAGATAATTTTTATGCTTTCAGTGAAGTTACTTTTAGATTCAAATAAATGTAATACTTGCTCAGTGACAGCAGGTTTCTTAGAAAGTACGTAACTATATACGTGGCTTTTCCATGATGATCATGTATCACGATATTATTTTTTCAGTTTGTTTAGTTTATTGTTAACCAAGTTTTGAACCATTACATGACATTTATAAATGAACATATTTTAATTAGAGTAACAAAAAGATTTATGATGAATCCTTAAACACCCTTACTTTTTGGGGCTCTTTATATAAGTAAATGGAAAAGCCTATAACAGAAAACTCTTTAGCCAAAAATACACACACATTATATACTGTATGTGTGTGGGTGTGGGTGTGGGTGTGTGTGTGTGTGTGTGTGTGTGTATAAGCTAATTCATTGATAGATAATTGAACAAAAAGAAAAATGCCAGCTATGTCCAAATAAGTCAAAAATTTAAACAATTTAATCTTAATGAACTGTGCCTAGTCAATAGCTTCAGTGGATCACTGGTGATCCAGTGGATAAGAAAGGGTAATGGGTCAACTGAGTTGGTTTTCCCTCAGTGAAGAACTACAGACTGTTTGTACATGACACATATAACTTTCTCAACCACTGGTGAATTTCTTTCATTCCTTGGAGAAAACTCTACAGTACTGAAAAATGGTTGAAAGCCACAACTTGTAAGTGCCACTTAAGAACAAGCGTGTTCCTCTGAGTGCTTCTCACATGAGGCGCAAATGTTGTAACTGACTTCACATGATACATTTAAAGTAAAAAAATTGGCAACAAATTGCTAGAATTCAATAACAGTTTTGGAGAATTTTTAAAAAGCATATTACTGAGGACTTCTGAAAGTGTTAAACATGAGTGGTGCCATCAAAGGCGACGCTGCAGCAATACTCAGGACAAAGCACTTCCACCTGTCATAATGCGTCAGCGTGAATTCGAGAGTGTTTGTGTGTCATGATATGGCTGATGGAGGAGCTGAGTGCGAACACAATCATAAGAAGCTGTACCGAAAAAAACTCCAGTGTGCAGCTACAGGGTGAGTGAAATTGCTCAGGCGGCAGCAGCAGCAGCATCATCACAGAGGACCTGCGGGGGCAGAGTCAAGATAGAGGTCCAACAAAGAGGTGCACTGATATAAAGACCCTGACTCCGCAGATGAAAGCCTAAAATAAAGGGACTGCTAGAGCTACTCCTTCATGTAGTAAACGGTTGTTAGGATGTCAGCCTGTGATTCACTTTGCCAAGTGTAAGGATGCTGTCCTGAACCACCCCCCCCCCCTTTGATACGTGCAGATGTCATCATCATTCCAGAGCACAGCACACCCAGGGGCCGCCTTTGTATGGTGTGATTGGAAACTGTTGGATGCTGCTCTAGTGTCTCTTGAGGCTTTCACCTGGTACTGGGATGCAATATGATGGTGGCTCAGAGATGAAATTTTTAAGAGGCTCACATGCTTATCACAAGCTTAAAAAGAGATCTTAGGGGATTTTACTGTATTTTTATGATGTAGAAATAATGCTTGTGAAGATAGCTGCTGAATTATCCCTTTTAAGAAGTGTAAGCAATGTGAGACTACAATTATGGCTCTTACTTCCTTTTTTAAAAATCAAATTAAGTTAAAAAAATGTTGTTTTGAATAAAGAAAATTGTCAAAATTGTCAAGTAAAGTTTTAACCAGGATTAAAGACCACTTTATTGAAATGCTCTTTTAGATTTGAAAGATTTTTGAGTGAGTTTGGACCACATTTTTTCAAAATATCAAGCCATTATATTTATAAGTGAGATACAGTACCTTTTTACCTTCAGAGGAACAGAAATATCAGCCAAAATGCCAACAAAGGTCAGCAGAGTCAAAAAAATAATATATCTGTGCAGCTTTGTGTAGATTTTAGACTTTTGCTGGTATAAAGGAGGGGCTCTAAAACCAGTTTAAAAACTGTTGTTAGATGTTCCAGACACAAAAGTTTTTCTTCTTGCTTGTTTGTGGACAATAAAAAAAGGATCTGTGAGGTTTAATGAGTCATACACAGAGGTGTTTGTTTTTTATAGTGTTCACGATTTCGTGTCTATTGCACACTGGGGGGTTTTCAGCATAGTTGACATGTTGACTATCAAACCACAAGTCGACACTGTGCCCAGTTGTAGAACAATTGTTAGTCCATGGTTTTGGGCGCAGTGCAGCAATAAAGCAGTCACAATGGATGTGGGTAGCTGCTGTTAACAGGTCACAGTTGTCATACGTGACTCTAAAACTGTTCAGTGAGGACGGTTTGTAGACATTTGCAGACATGCAGCAGGAGTAAAAGGCAGAAACATGGCTGTGTGTCCCAATTACTGCTTCTCTGCAGCAATGTGAAAGTACTTTAGCAGAGCAGACAGAGTTCTGTTTGAACAATCATTTTCTGTATTATACCATTTAAAATGTATAAACCTTAACAGAATTTAAGGCATTTAGCAATTGAAAGACCTCCATTTCCCACTGCAAAGGATATGTTCCTCTTTTTACTGCCTTTAAACAATATACCTAGCTAACAAAAGTTTACTTGTCCAAACAGATTACTGCTCATTTGTAAACAGACCGTAAGAGTAAATCACATACCCTCCCTTTTGCCCCCACTTACATTATTTCACCCTTTGTTGGTTGAATTTGAGACCTTTTGGATTAGAACTGATGATTGTTGTTGATAAAAAAAAAACTTCACATATCTTCTACAAGAAATTTGCTAGTCAAAGACACTTTGTTGGCAGTTGATTACTATTAAAGTTTAGTAGTCATGAATACACTACAATACACACTATCATATAAAAAACATGTTGGGAGAGGATTTTCAGTGATTTCAAACATTTCATAAACTGGAAAAAAAATCCCCTGCCTAGCCCACTTTTTTTCAATTCCAGGGTTATGCTCTTTGTAAAAGATTACTTTAATCACATTCGTGGAATATTGGACATCTCACTGAGGGAAAAAATAAAAAGGGCGGAAAGGATGTCAGGATGTCATGCAACAAAGGTTTTAGGCTGAATTCAAACCCAGAGTATGACAGTTACTAAGCCCCAAGGTCACCCTGGAAGAGATTTGTACCCTTTCATTTCCAGCCTGTCACATGTCACTGGGTTTGAATGAAAACCCTGCATACTCCTGGGTTTTGACGGTACATAGTGTGACACACAAGCAGCAGCATGGTTACAGAATGCAGCCCTTTGAAAGAGACCGATGGTTAAAAATAATGCTAACAAAAGGACAATAACTGAGCCAACAAAGATGGATTTTCCCAACATTTGTTCTGCACTGCAGCAATAAAAACAACCCAGACCACTAAAGGAAACTACTGTGTCCATCTGCAGTTTATTTTCACTGAAGAATTCAGTGACTCTGTTTTCTATAAACTAGTTATTAACCAAAATTCTGCCTAACACTTGCTAAATAGTGCTAAACACAAATTACACACAGGGCTGTTGGGGGTGTGATTAGATTTGCAGGAATTTAGTGAATTGGACAAATTTTAAATTTAATTTGATAATGGCACTAGAAGAATTTACACAGGATTATCAAAAGTTATTACTAATTAATATGTAGGAAATATGAATATCTGAATGACATTTCTAGACCATCAAATAGCTATTTGGACAATTCACCCAGGGAAAAAATGAAAAAAAAAAGGAAAACTCACCAAAGTCCTTGGGGAACATCCTCAAAGAACCAGTGGTGTCTGTGCAAAATGTGCCAATGCATCTGGCTGGTTTTGAAACATCACTGGATAAGTGAAAATTTGACCTGCTAGTGGAAAAAAAAGAGATATTTCAAGTCATAAGAGTACATCATCATCTGGAGATCATGTGTGTTTCCAGCAGCCAACATTGACATCTTTAGTGCTTTGCTGCCAGTGCAAGTAAAAACATTCAACCTTTGCTGTATTTCACTTTTATTTCAGTGTGGGTCATGATTGATTATTTGCAGGCCTGCCGTGTGTCTTGCACGTGCCGAGGGCAGACTCAGCTGAGTCTGAAGATGAAGTGGCTGTGTCAGAGAGGAAAGACGAAGAGGAGGAGAGACCCAGGCTGCAGATGATAGCGCAGTGGAGGCGGTTAGCTCGGCCAAAGGGAGGGAGGGGGATCCACCGCCCGCCCCAGCAGGTGGATGATGCGAGCAAAAGTGAACAACAACCGACCCGGTTGACCCGGTGCCCCCCTCCAGCTCAGGTGGCCAATCGTGTTGATACAATTCAAGATGGGAGAAAACTGGACACTTTTCAGTTTTCACCAAGAAGCATCAACACAAACTGCTGAGCTTGTGTTGAAGCAATGTTGTATTTTAAGTGTGGAGTCGATGACTCAATGCAAATGTCTGCTCAGCCTAAAGTTTTATAGTCTCATGAAAGAATATTTGGACGATTTTGTGCTTATGTGAAATTTGCATTAACACCTTGCCAGAGTTTGTTGTTACCATATAAGTTATTAATAGCTACAACCAGTGGCGGCTGGTGCTAAAAATTTTAAGGGGGGTGCAGCTCTGGAGGAAACAAACCGAAAAACTTAAGACAAATCAAAGTCACAATACAATCTATTGCTGTTCAACACCATTCAGAAGAACAATTTAAACAAATTTTGAGATTCAGAAGAACAATTTAAACAGAAATTTTGACATTCAGCAGAAATATTTAGCAAAGTGTTGTCCAGGTCCAAGTTGTTATACCTGCTTTTTCTCCTCCAGTGAACGCCGTGAGAACAGGTTTTTTGAATATTTTTTGGGGGTTTTCGGCCTTTATTTGATAGGTAAGAGGTGAAACGAGGAGATAGATAGAGAGGGAATAGTGACATGAAGTAGGGGGTCGGGAGCTGGATTCGATCTCGCGACCGCTGAGTGGGGTATTAAACCACCCGTACACAGGCCGCACACGCTAACAAGTGAGCTAAACAGCAGCCCGCAAACAGGTAATTCCGTAGGGAGATAATGGAATTTTCCGGGGTGCTTGATAGGCTGCAATTTCCTGGTCGGACAGAGGATGTTACGTGCTGGCTGCGCGTGAATAAATCTGCTGCGGTGACGTATTGATATGATT
>JAPZDV010000007.1:20484417-20497538 GCA_029814665.1 Acanthurus lineatus
GTTTAAGTAGAATTCTTCTGTTGAATTTTGGTGGGGGCGGCGCCCCAGCGCCCCCTATTGACAAACCGCCACTGGCTACAACCAAAGCATTCGTCCTTTCAAGCAAAGTCTATGAGGAAATGAACATGGTCAGCAAAAGCCATGAAAACTCTTTATATTGGTATTTTGAGTTGGGATGTACTGGAACCAGTGTTAAATTTACTTTTTCTTGTCAGCAGGGTAAAAGCCAGCAGCAGCAGAACAAGACAGGGAGTGTGATTAAGACAAACAACAAAACAAAGATAAAGACCACTTTGACTGAGAGAACACATCTGAGATTGTATCACCCAGAAGCTATCGTGATCATCTTACACTTTGTCCTTCTACAGAGATTAGAGAGAAGCCTGTGAGCCAAGACATGTGCTGTTCTGAATACAACTTCTTTCAAAAGAACAATGTTTTAAAAACATCAGCAATAAATTATTTAAATGCTTGACATGGTTTGTAAGAAATAGCAACTTTTTGGTTAAAAGCTAGATTACAGCCAACATCAGCTGTTTGTTTGTGTTTGTGTTTGTTTTTGTTTTGTTTTGTTGCAACATATTTCCGGGGCCATTTTTAATCCTTTCCAAGGCTTTATTGACCTTTGTGGCTGCAATAACAAACAGCTAACAGTTTGTATCTTCCACATTGTTTGTCTGACAAAGAGTGAAAAATGAGGTCTGATGTTCAAAAAAGTGCCTCATCCTCAAACAGGCCTTGAATAATGAAAGTTTTGGCTTCCTGCATTGAATCACAGATTTGTCACTTCCTCTCTGCTGTATTCCTGAACTCAAACCAAATCTCCTCACACCACAGATGGATACAACTGTCTGAGAGACTTCCTGACTAACTTGCTGACTGGCTGACCCAGCATCAGTGATACCAACAAAGAAATGCCTGCTTTTTGCTTTTTTTGTTTGTTTTTTTTTAATTTATGACTTGAACAATTGCAAGTGTTGATCACTGAAACCCAAAACACTGGCAAACGTTGAGATATCCCTACTTTTCAATATTTTTTTAAGTTACAACATCTGATTTAAACTCACTCACTATGTCTAACCATGTTTAAATAGCATCATGCATTTAACCAAAGATATGGGTTCTGTAAAAATTGCCGAACAGTATTCTGTAATGTGGCAACATCCTAACAGTATGGCTATAGTTGACACTAGCAACATTTTAAGAGATTAATTTTTTTTTTTTTTTTTTTTTTTTTAAGATTATAGCAGTTCTCTCTGCATTATCGCTTCATTAAAACTCTAGTAGTAGCTCTCTGTATGTATTTGAAAAAAAAATATACACTTTTGCACAGTAGAGTCATCACTCTGCTGACTTTTCTAAGCCTTGAGGGTCTTTGTTTATGTACCTGGCCTCTCAGTGTCCTATGTCCCCTCCTGCTTACTAAGATCTTCAGATAGCTCTTTCCTCAGTAGTCTAAAAGCTAGGCTCGATTCAGCACCATGGATAGCGACACAGATACATCAACACATAGCACTGTCAGGCTATTGATATTTCAGAGCCGGTTGAATCCATAGATTCTAACTCGCACAAACCTCAGACAGATAAAGGATCAATCAGTCAGGTAGACTTTAGTAACATATTCATCTTGAGAACCCCTCTGCCTCTCCACTCTCTTCCATTATAGGGCATTGAGATGTGGGAAGGCTGATTAACAGTGGAGCGGTGGGGGGGGGTGCATTTTGGTAATTTTGCCAACAAAGTGATAACACCCCTCTCTTAAATGATCTACTGCCAGTAACTTCTCTGCTCTCACCACTGCAGCCTAATAGTTACTTGCAAAGCCCGTCTGTATAACCACTTCAGATTAATTGTCCTTTTCCTGATGTGTCTTTTACTAAAAATAATTAAAAGGCAAAATCAGGCCTTAATGCATTTTACAACTTTCCCTTTTGGTCACCAAGAGACTAGGCCCGTTTTTACAGTGTCAATTATAAAATAAATGTGAATAATTGTAGATATGTTTTTTTTATTGTAACAACAAAAAAGAAACAAGTGAAAGACACCAAATATTTTTCCTACTGCTTCCTTTATAAATAGATCCAGCACAGTGTCCAGCTATCACTTTTGGTTGCAGGGCCTCTCCACAGTGTGACCTGATGCATGAACCAGAAGTCAAATAAAGTATTAATGAAGACAACTGTCCAGATACACTTGTCTAACCTGCCCACAGAAAAGCTCAAGAAAAGGAATTCACAGTCTAATGCAATATTCAGCCTGCAGAACGTGACTGTTCTATGACTGTTCTCAGCTGAATGATGGATACAGCTGTCTGACTGAATGACTCCCATGTGTGTATATGCGTCACTTTATGTGTACTGTGTGTTTTTTGCTCTGAGAGTGGGACTGTACCAGGCTGCAGCTGAAGGATGCATTTCCATGCCAGTGACTTGTGTGTTACAGTATATATATATATATATATATATGTGTGTGTGTGAGTATGTGTGCGTGTGTGTGTGTGTGTGTATGCAGCTTTTGTTTGTTTGGCTGGCTGTATTTGGTTGTGTGTCTCTGCAGTGGTAAAAGATGATGGATGTGTGTGTGACAGGTGTCTGATGATGGATGGCTGGCATTTCACTGGCACAGGATGCAGCCAGACTTCAGTCGGAGACTTGCTGTGGCAAAAATAAAATAATACTCGGGTTTATTAGAATTCAACTCAAGTGACAATTTGATCAAAGATGCACTAAAAATTTTAATGATGCTTGAGGTGAAACTGGGTCAAAGAACTGCAAAAAACACCAGAACATAGCAAAGACAACTGAGAGATAAAATAGGAAATGGCAAATGCTATTTGCACAGTAAAGCAGATATAGTAATACCCAAACAGAGGCAGTACAGAGGAAGACTGCTGGCTAGCAAACAAGCATGTAAACAATATATGTTTTGAAGAATAGAAATAATTGGATTTGCAAATGTTTTAAGTGGAAGAAAATGCATATATCTGTCTGACCTTAAGGATACTCTGTGTTTTTGAAGAGTGCCACTGAATGTAAACATAACTTTTTTTCCCAAGAAAACTCCACAAGGTACCTCTTAACTTTGATCATTATTATTAAAATATAACTTTAAAAAGTAATATAATTATAAGTAAATACAAAAGGGTTTTTAACTAGATTTAGCTGCAGGTTAGCTTTCTTTTAATTTCATAATTGCATTTTTAAACTGCTACTGCTAATTAAAACATGTTTTTTTATTCTTTTGTTTTTGATTCGTGAGTCACAAGGCTTTAATAATACTTCCATTGCACATAAAAACAATCTGCATCCCTAACTAACAAGTAGCTAGTAGCACATCTCATGTGTCAAGAACCCAGAGCACATTGCACACTTGGAATAACTCTGGATTGTAATGCACAGAAAGACACTACTTGCCTTCTGGTAAATTAGATGAACACAGCACATAAAAATAAGAGAGAGCGAGGCATGGAAAGCAGCAGAGAAACCTGAGGGAGTGAGATGTGATGAAATGTAAGAAGTGAGGGCTCACAGAGGGAGCAATGACAGGCAGAAGTTACAGTAGCAGAGAAAAAAAAGAAGAGAGCAGTGGGAGAGAAACAAAAATTAATGGAAAGACTGAGACAAAGAGCAAGTCAGCCAGTCAGATAGAAAAAGAAAAAAGGGTAAACAGAGAGTCTGAAAAAGAAGTAAGAGAGAAGAGAGAGAATCAATCTGCCATCACAGGCTGCCACGGCCACTGACTGATTACAGCTGCCTGCAAAACAGCCTGTGGTGTTTGCCAATGTGTGTGTATTGATTAAGCTCAAACCTTTGACTTTTACAGCGTGAGGTGTCCATGACTTACCCAATCACTGATGAGAAGAACCCTGCTCACTTCCTAGTCTCTTTCTCCCTCTCTAGACACACACACATATACACACACACGGATGGATCAGCCCTTTTTTTATCAGTAGTCGACTTCCTAGCTTTCTTAAGCATCAGATTATACCTGTGCCCAGTGCATGTCCAGTATGAACACACGCATATACACATGCACACAGACAAACACAGGTTATTTCAAGATAGCAAAATGGTGATTTTTTACTCTGCTGGATTGCTGCCAATTGCTCGACTCCATTGTCATTAGCAAAACCCAGGAGGGAGAAGGAGGGAGAAGGAGGGAGAGAGATACTGTACTCGAGTGTACTGCAGAGAAAAGTGATGTTGCAACCCTGCAGAATAAGCCGGAGAGACGAAAAATGGCAGTGTTTCTTCTACATTCACTGGGGCCATAAGCTGGACTTTTGGGCTCTTAGGTGAGTGTGAAAAGGTAAGGGATAACTGCAGCAATTCCAACTTCAATTCACGTTCAAAAAGGCCACAGTGAGTCCATAAGGCAATGCCACCATGAGGTCACACTACAGAAAACATCTAGCAAAAGAGAGTTTCTCCTTTGCCGGTTGGTTATGTTTGTTACCTTTGTGAGTTACTCTCTGATTTCTTTACATCATACTTTCAAATACAGGGAGCATATGGTGCAATATGTCCCTGAGTTTCAGAAAGAGCCACTTTCAGTCCATGTTGCCTGTCAACGAGGTCTTTTCAATGGCCACACAGCTTACAGGTGCAACAGCACACTAAAGAGGCAGTCTTTGCTTAGCCTACGAATTTATACTGAGTCATACTTTATCATCTGTTTGTTCCTGATGTGACATCAATACACTTTGACAACACTAACAATGGTTAACTGTTAGTACAATTATCTATTTTTTTGACAGTTTTATTCCTCCCCAAATTGTCTTTCATTGATCTTTTAATAAATGTTCAGCATTCATTTTGTTATCCCATAATTCTTTTTTTCAGGATTTTGTATTTGTGTTTGTAGCAATTTGCTAACAATTGGAGCAATATGACAACAAATGTCTTTTAAATGACAAAAAATTATTGTACAAGTGTAAATACTGGATTTAATTTTCATGTGACTGCTGGATGAATGCTTTTTAACATGGAAAAATCACTGTTAGCTGTCAGGAATTTGTGTCAGCTTGTTTAAAGTTTATATTACTTGTTGTCTTTCATTACATTTTAAACGATACAGTGTGAGACCTTTTTGTTAAAAATGTCCTTGTGAAAACCTTTTTTTTTTTAACAATTAATGGCCCTCTTGTGTGAATATGTAATTCCTTGTTTACTACATCCAAAGTTCTATTACTGCATGTGGGGAGTGAAGCGCCCTTGACAGGACACCACCTGTAACAGATTGTATCCACCCTGCACTGTAGCAGCCTGCTGGGCTGAGGTCAGTCTGGTTTAACTCCACTGAAAAGAGGGGACTGCAAGCTGCAGAGTGGATATTTCCCCAAATAGCCAGCTGCTTTCAGATGGATGCAATGCTTCAGATTATTTCTACTCAGTGTTTGGAGGAATCAGTGAAGCAAACACTGCAGCAGAGAGCATGAACATATAACCACTGCACTGAATACAAATATAGGCAGCTATAAAGTAAACAGTAAGGTAAATGTCTCAATGGGCAATTTTAAGGTAAAGGAAAGTGGAGTTCTTATTATTATACACCATTTCAAGTTCATTTAACTGGAGAAAATGAATATTTTGTTCAAATTGTTTGTTTAGTTTGAACATTACCTGAAAGTTTTTCATGCATGGCTGCCATACAGTTACCTAAAGATGGCAGTTGAAAAGTGTAGAGGCAGTTTTTTAAAGTTTGTGTAACAGAGCTGAAAAGAGCTGCAGCATCAGAATGTATTTCTTCTTCATTGACCACAAATTGTATTATGCACAGCTGATATTGCTGATGCTTTTCTGCTATCATAACTGACTGGAATTAGAGAGATCTGTGTTCCTTTCTAACAAGACCAAGGAGTCTACAGCCACAGTGTCCCAGGTTTTAGACTAAATGCTAAAGGTGGCATAGTAAATGTGCTTGAATAGTAATGCTAAAATATCCATGTTAAGCTGATATAATGTGGTAATATACATAGTAATCCATCCAATAGTTGTTTAAGACACCTCACTCAAAGGCATAAATGACAAGACTATGGTGGAACTAGTAAAAAATCTTGGGATGAGACCAAAGGTATCAGGTTTTATTTGGTAGTCATACACTTTTGTATGAAATTATTGGAATTGGAATAAAGTCACAACCAATGTCACTAAATACTCAATCTTGCATCACAGCTGACATCACTAGGTGAGTATTTAGTGACAAGTCAAGCTGAAGTTGACTGGTTCTATCAACTTTGTTGATGAGTGCCAACATGACTGAATATATAAAAAAAAATGATCTTGCCTCAGTGCAGTCCCAAGAGACAAACTACATGATGAGACAATAACATCAAACAATAGATTGATAGAGGATAGATCAAACAACATCTAAAACACACGTGTACATCATCATCAAAGGTATAGCCACGCTACTTAAATATATATATTATTAACAGTTGCTTAACAAAGCCATTGTTTATCAAAGTGCTATCTAAGTGTCATTATATCTGGAGTGTCCTGTTAATGATTACATGGCTCTTGGAGCAAATCCATTTACATTTAATTTATACCATCACATGAGTCACTGTGATTTTAATCACTCTATACAGGAGCACTCAGACACATTCCTGCCACAAAAAGTTGCACTCATCTTCAGTTTTTTAAGTCCCATGTTGATACTAAAGGTAATATTGAACATAGGAAAGCAAAGTCAGATAAGAAAGCCAAAAATACTCACAGAAAACAAACACATAAGCCAAAGAATAAATGTAAGTAATGTATTCATAATTCTACCTGTGCTGAATTGAATTATCACCAACATCACATCATAATTTGCAAAGAAAAACTTTATATTTATTTCTCTATATTAAACTTTAAATGTATAAGTTTCACCAATCAAGATTAGCCAGCAATGTCAAGAATTAATAATTAGAATACTTGCTAGCAAGCTTGGAATATCAAATGCTGGTTATTTACAAAAGCTCTCTGAGCATCTGGTTTCTTTATATTGGGCTGTTTTATTGGACTGGAAAAAAGCTTTAATCTGTCTTATTTATCTTAGTTATTACCCTGGTCACTAATAGAACAAAGAGTTTAGAGTTTAAAAATATTAATGTACCCTCAATTTTGTCTCATTAACCTTTTGCACACTCCTCCTTTTATGCAGAACAGTTTATATTTTCACAGCTGAATATCAAGTAATGGTGCAACACACACACACACACACGCACACACACACAAACACACACACACGTACAAAAAGGTAACAATATTGCATAGTAGTTTGCTCTACCATGGACTCTGGTTGTAATATATATAAAAAACAACAACGAAAACATTTTTTTCTTTAAAGCTTAGCAATATATTAGCCATCTTGATACTGTGGTTCTTACCAGTTATCATACTGGAAGGAATACTGTTTTTGCTTTGAATGATTATAAATCCTGGATTAATATCCATTTGGTGTGCTGGTGAGAATCTGCTACAGCAGGATAGTGTAAGTAGGGTTGACTCAAAATAAACTCAAGTGTGTGTGTTTGTGTGTATGTGTGTGTGTGTATGTGTGTCTGCTATAATGAGGAACTCATCAGCCAGTACAAAGGTGTAGCTCACCGATATGTTTTCTTATGCTGACTTTGAACAATGTAGGCCAGTGGAAAAAAAGGATAAACTACATCAGGTTTTGGAAACATCGTACTTGTCAGTAGAATCAATTTATTTTTGGATTTGATATTTTAATAGGATTTGCTTGAAAATAAGAAAAACATAGGCTCTAACCAGACTTGTTCTTTGAAATTAAGAGAGGAGTACTGCAGAACTGTACTGCAGTATTGCAGTTGGATGCTTGCATTGAATTTTCAGCTAATTACTCATCACTGTTTGGTTAATGACTCAATCAAAGGAAAAAATGAGAGTGTAGGTTTTCAGCTCTTACCTGATGCACCTGCGATAATGGCATTATCAATTAATATATCCTCTTAATTGATCTCAAACTACTGTTCCATCCCACTCTCTCCTGTGGAATTGAGCAGAGCACTTGCTCCCCTATTTTCAAACTCCCGTAAAGGAGACCAAAAAAAAAAAAAAACACAACCTTGAACAAGCTCATAGTCATATTTGTTCCCTATCCACTGTCACTGTGTGTGTTTACAGCCTCAGAATGTGAAACTAACAGAACACCTCCCACCACAGTTTATCAGCTTTTAGCTGCTTTTTGATGGTTTTAGCTAGAAGCTAAAGATCTCCAGACCTTTATTTTTAGGTTTTTTTATTATTATTTTTTTATTTGTTTATCACAAAAGTGCTGTAAATAAAATATGATGCTTATGCAAATATTAGTAAACAGTCTCTCTCTCACTTACCCATTCACACCACCAACACAATAGGTGTATCTTGGGTAGAGGGCAATGCATTCCCTTATCTGTAAACACATGCAAACCCGTATGCACATTATTCCTCTAATAATGGGCTAAAAAAATGGACAAGCTGTTAACACATGCACACATACACATACACACACACAAACAAGCACACACATGCCTCTTTGGTAATGGGCCAAACACTGTATTCTTTGAATTTAAACTGACAAATGACAAAATAATTATGTGCTTAGTAAAATGCTAAATAATGTTCTCTCTCGCCTTTAAACACGCACACACACACACCCACACATTCACGCACATACACACACACACACACACACTATTACAAAAGACTGAAAGCTAATAATCTTTTGGTTCAAGTCCCAGTAGTCTGCTTCACTTACTGGCAAGAAAATTTATTGACTACAAATGTATACATCACAGTACAATGTGCATTACCAAGCAGTGCAGGTCATTCAACCACCTTATTATGCTCTAATGCAAACACGATAATCTAATCTTATTTTATTTGCACATTTGTAATAATAATTTCTGAGAGTTGTGTATATAAGGTTGTTGGAGGCATCTCTGCTGGGAATAAGTGAGGATTTATTAACCTAGATGAATAAACTGGTCACTACCCTGGTGTTAATGATTACATTTTATCTGCAGAGTGTTCCCTCATCGTACAAGCAGTGCAGACTGAACATTACTGTTTCAGCTCCATAAGTCACAAGAAATACAGTGTGTCAGTGAGTTTAGCATTTACTGTTAATCATTATAGGTTTGTCTATTTGTACTGAGTTTAATGCTGAAATAACCAAACTGATCCGAGTTTTTCTTTTCTTTTTTGTCCTAAAACCAAGTCTCCACCATTGTCTTGCCAAGATGGCTTACTCTTATCACACGAAAAATTAAATCCAATTCCTGCTACTCTGTGCTGTAGATATGTTACTGCTGATGCCGCCTTACAGAGCAGACACTTTCAGGAACTTTAGAGTGTGTCATCAGACTCTGGACTGATAAAGAAAAGCAAAAGGACAATGGGAGAGGGGACAAGTAATCTGTGTGTGTCAGTACAGCATGAAACACCAGAAACACCATCTTCCACCACAGGCCTGGTGTCAACACTGGCATAGCCATAAAAAACCAAATCTGGATGAGAATGTGCAGTTGGAAAGCTGAAAATGATTCTGCATGTTTTTGCTATTTAGCAGTGCAGTTGAATATGTGTGTGTCTGTAAGTGTGTGTGCACTGTTGATATGAAGAAGTTGCGTTGCCTTTCACTGGTATAAATTATTAACTTTCACTTTACCAACTGTTCTGGGAGACAGAGGGCATCAAAAGAGATGATGGCAGTGAGAGAGAGAGAGCAATGATAGTCTGATGGGAAGGAAGAGATGCTGATATGAGTGAGATAGAAAGTGACAGAGATTTTCCTCCTACAAAGCCCAGTAAGCCGCTCGTCCTCACCAGAGTATGCACATGGAGTCAAACCAGCATTGGAAGCAAGCAAAATGAGTAAACAAAATCTTTATAAACCCCATTAAAAAGACCCACAGAGTTTGCTGCAGAATGAATAGTGTGAAAATAGTGGGCTTTGAAGACAGCTATGGATTAAAAATAGGTTACATGGCTAACAGACCTTTTTTAATCACACTAATGTATTCATCTACTTAATCAGGATGTGCTCACTGAAGATGAGTCTCCCACAGTCCTAAAGCCATAGAACAGCTGCAAGACGACATCCTTTCAGCAAGGGTGCAGGAGCGGCAGGGTGCGAAGTAGATGGCTAATTAGACTATGATCACAATATGGTGTCCTTCATTCTCTCCCACAGGCTCCGCCCTCTAATGAAACTCTGTTGGATCGTCATATATAATCATCATTTTTCAATTCTACTCACTGAATTAAAACCAGTGGGTAAACTCTGAATAAAGACTAAAAGTAGTTACTTCAGTTTTGTTTTAAAAGAGGAGCTCCTGCATTTTTTTCTTACATTTGTTAAACATTTATTGTATTTTAATACAAATAAGTTGTTAAATATAATCTTATTACTTTTTGCCCAGACAGTTTACCATCAGTCCAATCAGCAGCAGCTTCCTGTTGCACGACTAGCAGCTTCACCATATACTGTATGTAACACGTAAAGTGTCACTAATTTTTCTTCATAATTATGTTTTATTCAGCCCAGTTCATCCTGCATGAGACAGCCAAGGCTTTGCCAGCCTCTGTGAACAATGACCTAGGGAACCAATTTATCTTAAATGATTCAGGCACCCATTTTAACTTTGCAGCAGAGCACCTTTTGGATCCCACACAAGTATCTGAAAAGCCCTATATGTCAGGAAGAAGCAGTAGCTATCCTCAGTAACACAGCACCTTGCAGCAATTTGCTGGAGCAATGTGACACAAAATCCTATTTCCCACTCTACAGTGGTTAACAGGATGGAATACGTTCTCTCACTCTCCTCCCTTCTGTCTACCTCCCTCTGTCTTTCCTCGTCTTTCTCTGGTTCTCTAACTTTTACTGTGAGTCGCTTTCAAGTTTGCTTTTTTCCTCTATCTCATCCTCTACTTCTCTTTCTTTAGCCTGCTGTGCTCACTCTTTTCCCTCTTCTTCTTTCCCTCTCCTGTGTCCTTGTCCTTCCTCCACCTTGCTCAGCCTTGCTTTCAAATGCATCCTTATTCTCAAGTTAATCCTCTTCCTCCACGCTCAACCTTCACTATTCTCACTCTGTCCTTCTGAATGTGCCCTTTCTCTCTCCTCTTCTTACGTCCTGTATGCATCCACACTAAGCCTGTCAAATCTTAAAATACTGTTTACAAGTGCAAAAGATATGCATTCACAATCTCTTTTCCATGGTGATTTCATGGAGGTCTTCATCTACATGAAAATTATAATAAAGCAAATGAATGTCTTTTTTTTGGCTTTCTTGGTCATCAAACTAAATTTTCCAAAATCACCAAACTGTGTTTAAGAGTGACACACAGCCAAATTGTTCTGCTGAGCCTGAAGAAGTTAGATCTCCTGCCTGTTCTCTTTCCTTTCTGTGTTTTGTAGCTTAACTTTTGACTCTACTGATCTCAATTAAGTAGTTTAATCAGTCAACTGAATGATTTTGACCTAATAAAACACTGAAAATAAATGTACATGAAATGTACAATATTTCACATCTTTTGGTAGACAAGACCATGAGTTCTGTTGGATATAACTTTTATAGAAATAATAATGAGGTCTGACAATCAAAAATGTCCATGGCAACAATCACCAGCAGTCAGAGATTCAAGGAAGTTGTGGAAAAAACTCTAAGGTTAGTCAAGTTTGTTTTAAGGACAAAACAAATTGGATTCAAAAATATATTTCAAGGCTCTGTGGGAAATTGTTGTGTGTTGGGTTTGCTGTGTAAGGTCGAATTATTTCTTGAAAACATATTAAACACAAAATTTAACCAATTTTTATTATTATTTTTGTTGTTTAGTTATTATTTTATCTTTTTTCCTTTTTCTTCTATTGTATTTTACTATTTTGTCCTCTGTGTGCTGTACAGCACTGTGGATCAACCATGTTACAAGTAAGTATATACATACACACACACACACACACACACACACATATATATATATATAAGTTTGGTTCATGTCAAATGTCTCAGATCACTCATGTCGTTTTCCAACAGAGACCAAAATTTTCACATTTCTGCTCCTCTAGAGAGTGCTTTTAAAAATGCTTCTGTGTTAGAGGTGAAAAATGCCAATTCAGAGTGGATGGAATGCCTGTACAGAGAGAAAAAAAGATTTATTTTCATATTTATCCTGTTTAGTGCAGATTTACTATCGACCTCTCTCCATGTTCTTCATTCTTCCCTCTTACCCTTTCTAACTGTGAGAAACCCCACGAGTAAAAAAAGCTGAATGCACGTGGGTGTATGCGTGTGTTTGCGTGTGTGTGAGTGTATTACAGAGAGGGAGAAAAAGAGTTGATGCATTGGAGACAGACATGTGTAGCAGGCCAGTATGGAATCAAAACCTTTTCAGGCAGCTTGTGTGGATTGAGGGTCACTCTGTGTCTGTGTGTATGTGTGTGTGTGTGTGTGTGTGTGTGTTTGTGTGAAAACACTAAGGATCTGACAAGAGAGTTCAGGCATCTGAAAACAGTCTGTTTATTATTCCAAGACTAGGACTTGGACAAAAACACAGACACACAGACATTAATATACTGACGCGTACATTCATTTAGACAAACATGTAATTCTGTGTGTATATATGACACAAACGTATTCAGTGACATGTGAAGTTCAGCTCAGTAATTTTGCAGTGGTTTAAAGTTAATAAGTCCTGTGGTATTTCTGGTTTAATTTATTGGCACTTTTCAGATAATGCTGACTCAAAACTTTCAAGTCCCAAAACAGAAATACCAGAAATGTTATTAACTTCAACTATCTGCACAATCACTCAAAAAGTGGCGCTGCACATGCATTTAACAAGAGTTATGAAACTCATCTTATTCTTCCTTAAGTCATGAACAGCATCCCCAAGAAAAGAAAATGAAGATTGATTCAAATTTTTCCCAATAGCTCAAACTTTATGTTGCTTTTTAAACCCCATAATTCTACACAGCAGGGCTGAAAACACAATGTTTCAGGGTAAGAATGTGCGCATGTGGTGATGGACAAACATACAAATTAGACAGGTAGACAGAAAGACGATAGATAGATAGATAGATAGATAGATAGATAGATAGATAGATAGATAGATAGATAGATAGATAGATAGATA
>JAPZDV010000007.1:20499285-20511895 GCA_029814665.1 Acanthurus lineatus
GGTTCAATAAACACTCCAGTTTCAAAAAATTAGAATTTTCTTGCAATTATTTCATGGTTCAGGCTTTACAGGGTTAAAGGCCTCACTCTGGTCTCTTATGAATAATTGTGATTTTTTTTTCCTGTAGATTAAGTGACTACTAAAAAATGGTTAAATTATTGAAATTATTCAATAAGTAGTACACATGTTATGGATTGATTATATCCATGCTTACTTACGGGCGGAATACAAAGATAAGGGGGCCCTCACACAGAGTCCTAACATGCAGGTTAAGACCACCTATGGAATACCCTATATTGCACGCATTGCCATCCTTTAGACATTTATAACTTTTACTGAAATGTTTTACTTACATCTGTTTTTCTCTCTTTGTAAAGCTAACAAATTTAACCATCCTAACTCCTAAGTCTATCATCCAACTTAACTCTCAAGGTTTAAAGCAAAAAAAATTTAAATGATGAAGTCAGGATTAATGGCTACAATATTTTTCCGTTGTGTTTTATGCGTGCTTGTTCGTAGTACTTCATGCATGCAATTAGAGTTAATGGCACACTACATCTAGGCGTGTGTCGTAAACCGACCTCTGCCTTTCGCTTTTAGCCTTTGCTTCATGCTCTGCAACTAATTCAAAACACGATTGATTAGACATGTCTTTGGAGCTCATCTTTTTTCTATCATTTATCTTTAAAAGCAAGAATGAATAAATTTGAACTCCTCATGACTTTTGAAAACAGTGATCACCCAAGACACAGCAGCGTGAAAGCGCCACTGCTACCTACTGTAGCAGATGTGCAATTACACTTTATTCTGGTACGGCAATGAAAATACAAACGGTGGTTTCGCAGTGCATGTTCCCCGGGGTCACACACGCCCCCCCCCGGCATTTCACCGTGCACAGTTCTACAAGGAATCAAGCCTGTTTTTTGACTTTATGACTTGGGGTGTGGACTTGAATCACTGAGTCACAATTTTGATGACTTTAGACTTACTTGACAGTATTTCAGAAGACATGAGACTCGACTTTGACTTCAACACCAATGACTCGTGTCTTCACTTGGACTTCAGCCTTTTGACTTGAAAGTACTTGAGAGACAGGGGATGTGCATTTCAACCTTCATTCAACTTTTGTTGTTGAAATTGCAAAAAGAACAGTATGTTCAGGCTAATATTAGCCGTGAGCTAATGCCTAGGTATCATTAGCTTAATGATAGCTAAGCATTAGCTAAGTAACTTTGCATGCTCACTAATGGAGTCTGGAAACTACAATGTTGAAGTTAATTTTTTTGATTCAGAGTTATAAGGAAAGCTAAGGGAATCATAAAATATCCCCTAAGGGTAATTCCAGACCCCCTGCTTAGCTCCGGCAGCTTGCATACATACATGATTTTTGTAAATTTAATAATTTAAAAGAGTACTAATGACTTGTTAAAGAGGTTTAGGAATTAGGACTTGATTTGGGACTTAGGACGTGACATCACAGACTTGAGACTTACTTGCAACTTGCAAAACAATGACTTTGTTCCACCTCTGTTATGACTAAAGGGAAGTCCTGTGTTCGACAGTCCATCCTGTCCTTGTCCCCTCAGTTACTTTGTCCCTCTCTATACCATGATTACATATATGTCTTTAATCATAACCATTTCCTAAGCCTAGCCGAGTGGTTTTAGTCCCTAAAACTAACCTATGTGATCTTTTCAAAGACTCAAACTCATTGAAGCCACCACTTTCCTCTGTGGAAGAGAGGAAGAGGAAGAAAGAAAAACTCCTGGGGTTTGAGTTGGAGAAGACGTGTGAAAACGCAGGACGCCACACTACAAGACAACAAAGGAGACAAAAGAGACTGTTAAGCAGAGTTTTGTTTACCCGCCACCACACACACAAAACATTTACCATGTAATTCCTAATGACAACATTTAAGAGTTGGCTGGCCGACTTAAAAGACACATGCAGCCTCTAAGTGAAGCTAACAGAGCTCACCTTTAGAAACTTATAAATAAAATAAAATAAATAAAAACAATGACCTGGCTGAGCTGGTGGGCTATGTGTACATATACTGTTCCAGAGAGAAATACTGAGTGCATTTAGCAAAGAAGAAAACAAATTCACATCTAAAGCAACACACATAAGGAAGGGCATTCAGTTATGAGCTTGCTATGCTCAGAGTTAAAATTAATTACAAGCTCAGGTTAGTGTAGCAGCATAACAGCTGCATCTGGACTCTCACTTTTCTGCCTCATCTAGAAGCCTTGACTGACAGAGGGAGAGGTAAGAGTTCATATTTTGAACTTTTGAGAGATTTGCAATAGTGTCAAACTTGTAATAATTCAATCGTTACATTCATGCAAGTAACACAGAGTGAAACTTAACACTTAATTTTGGAAGGATTGTGGTGACAGATGACACACTTTTTAAGTTTTCCTCAACAACAGTAGAGGCTTTAAATGTAAAAAAAAAAAATCTCATTGGGTACAGCCCCAAAATGTATTTACAGGTTACTTTTGGATTTGAAACTATTTATTTTGGTTCAACTGATCCTATAATCTATAAGTCTCAGATATCTGTCCCTAATTTATCACATCTGTAAATACTCTTGTCCATGTTCTCATTCTGTCCTGTGATGCACTGTGAGTCCTTCCGGCTGCATTAACCTTGCGTAAATGTGTTTTTCAGTGTGTGTTTAGGTGTGCGTGCACACTCACCTCTCTGTCCACCTTCATCTAACTGCTTGTGGCACTCTGTGAGTGTGTGCCCATGTCTCAGACTGTGTGGGTGGGTGTTTTTATATCTGCCCTTGTCTGACTTGTTGTGACGCACTCTTCACATGTCTGTGTGTGTATGTGTCTTGGCACATCTCACATGATATTTATGTTTTTGCCTGGATGTGTGTATGTGTGCGTGCAGTAGCCTGTCTGTGTCAAATGTTTCTATATATGTAATTTATGAAATATGTGATAATTTGACTGCATATGCCAACTCCCTCATAATGAGTATTGATAATTTAATACAGCAACAGCACATGCAAGTACACAGAAGCACACACACATACCAAACAAGGTTTAAGAAAAAATTGAGAAAGTAAAGGGAAGAAAGAGAAATCAAAATAGACAAGATGCAGGAGGAAAGAAAAAAAAACTGGTTAGAACAATGAAGCTGAAATTTGGAAATATAATATTTGGAGAAAAAAAATGGAATGCAAGAAAATAATAGGAGAGAGGTGGCAATGGAGAACAAAGAGTTCAAGTGAGTGAGATAAAACAGTAAAGATCACAGTCGAGGAGAGAAAGAGAGAGAGAGAGAGACTGAGTGGGAGGATCATGGGAGAGTTGGAGACAGAGAAAGCGGGTTTAAAATGCCAGGAGACAGTATGCGGTAAATAAAAAGCTCTTTATGGCCGGCTGAGCGATTTAGTGGATTATCCCTTTACAAAGGTCAATGCCGGTTTGGAGCAGGACCAAAACAACAACAACAGAAAGAAAACAAGAAAAAAAAAAAACCCTACTGACTCGAGCTATATGTGGCATGACCGGTAAACAAATATGACAACAATGACAGCAGCTTAACAGACGGAAAATGTGGAGAAGTTGAAAATGAACTGAAAGCAAAATAAAGTGGACTATTTAAAATGAAATAACAAGCTTAAAAAGTGAAGAAAAAAATCCCAAAACACAAGCCTGGGCGCTGATGTAAATGGAGCGTAATGCAGCTGGACAAAAAAAGAGAGAAAGGCCTATAAAGGGCTTATGACAGCTTGTGGTTGTTTTACAAGAAGATTTGCATAACAAGTATTGTAACCAGCAATGGATGTGAAACAGAACGCACCCATATGCCATTCTGATTTTAAAAATTTTTAAAAGGCACTTCCACTGAGATTTTAGACATTTTGGAACATTTTCTAAAGGGTTTGAAGACCAAAAAGCTGCCTGTTTACAACTTTAACCAATGTTTCACACTCCGTTAAACGTCCAGCCTCATATTAGATCTTTATACCACTTTGTTTGCCTGGGAACCAGAGGAACGAGCTGCTTCATGTTTTATTTGCTCTGGCAGATACGTCTGGTTCCCCCTTCTGTTCAGACTTATAACTGTCCTTGCTCACGTCCAATCACAACCATTTTTCTAATATGGATCAGGTCTGATATGAAACAAGCTGACTGGGAGAGGGAGCAAGGCCATCACAGAGGCAGCTAGCCCAAAGGCCTATCCTGTCTTAAAACATCACCATAGCCTGAATATTTTCTTTATCTGACTTGGTGAATAGCATTTATTACAACTAAAAGAAGGATGTTGGGAACCACTGCAAAAGTAAGCTTTGGAAATGTAAACAGATAGCCAACAAATGCAACAAAGAAAATGGTGTTGCAAATTTATCATCAAGATAAGCAGGTTTGACAGACACAAAGAGGGAGAGGAACCCACCTTGTTAGAATAAAGAGAGAAATACCTGTTGATAAGACAACCTTGTTTCACATAAGCCACACTGTAAGCAGAGAAAAACATTTACTGCCAGCAGTAACAGATAATGGAAAAAATTAAAAGGTGCATTTTTGAATAAGTTTACTGAAGCTATTTATTTAGAACCAAAAAAAAAAACCAAAAAAACACCAAGAGCATGGAACCACACTGATATTTTCCAGTCTGTTATCACATAATCTTACCTTTTTGTTCCCTGGAGTATTGTGTTTATACTGCAGCCAGCAGCCTCCTCACAAACACAGGCGGACAGGAACTGAACACAGCCCCAGAGACTGACTGAGGTTAGTATGACACCAGAGAATACATTACCAAAGGGATTCAAGGCAGCTTACAACCAGGACTCTGAATTTGGTGACTAGGAAGACATGGCAAGCAGGGGCAGGAAAGAATGAATGAATGAAGTATGTTTTACAAAGAGTAAAGAAGGCAAATAAGACTGAAATAGGATGACCAGGGTTAGCTGTTCAGGGTGCTAACTTCAGTTAATGTCTCTGCAACATTATACAGCATTTGACTGGGGTCCCCCTCAGTCCAGACATGGACCTCTTCTATACAGCAGTCCAAGTTGCCTGTGCTTCAGTCAGCTAGCATAGCTAACTAGCTGCTATAGTTAGCAACAATAACAGGTCACTTCAAAAAACACATGTATTGTTGTGTTACGCTTCCTGTTTGTACATGTGCTAGACAGATTAAAGACTAAACTTATGACAATAGGCTCTGAAAATTAAATCACAACTATGCAAAGAAGTTATTTAATTCTGTTTAATCAACAAGGTTATCTGTCATTTTATCTGTACTTGAAGAAGTGGGTGTAGTGACATCCTGTTACATCAGGCAAGTCTATTTTCTAACCTGGTACTTGCTGGCAATGCAATTGTGTCTTCAAATATATTTAATACTGACATATATGTCATTTTGAAAGTTACTTCCACATTCTCATACAATATTTTTTTTATTTCTCTATCTGTCACTAACTCTCTTTCTCTTCCCTTTTTCAACTCCACAGTAGAAGAACATTTAAGTGGTTATAAAACTGTTTTAATACAATACTAATGCCTTAATAGGACTTACAAAGGAGAAGACTGCCTATTTCAGCTATATATATATTTTTTTTTACGTTTGTCATCAGTTCATATTCAGACAAATTTTGAAGGCAAACTCCCATGGATGAATTGAAATACCTCAGTCTGACCAAAGAACCTCTCTGTAGTAAGGTGGTACAGCAGCGGTTACCTCTGTTTTATTAGACGACAGCAGAGCAACTGGCATATAACAGGACATTTTAAGTTAGCCTTGCTGCCAAATTATCTTGCTGTTGTCTGATTTTTATTAAAAAAAATATCATTGTTAAAACATTTCACTCACAAAAATGCTGTTATCAAGCAACTGAATATGTTGCTTGAAGTAACATGTAACCTGTATGTATGAGCCTTAATGCTGTTAAAATAAAGTTTTCTTATTAGAGTTAATAATCTTATACAACCACCAATTGATACAATAACTTATCATCATGCACCCTTTTAAAAATGACATCTGTTTCTCCTTTTTATAATTTCTGAGGACAATGCATTCTTATAAAGTCTTAACTATTGAGAAAACACAAAGATCTCAAAAAATTGCTTTTCCTGCTTTGAAAAAAATTAAAAACAGAAGTTGGCACAAGTTACATTACATTTAGATACAGAATTACATGTCTAAATTAAAAAAAACTCTAGCTTGATTTTGTGGCACAATATAATTTTTTTTCCTTTGAACTGTTTGAATTTTTAGGGCCTACGGACTTATAAATGTTATATATGGCAAAGAATATGCAGTAGGTTGGGTAGGTTTTTAACGTGTAAAGTTGATGCTAAGCAAAAAAAACAGGAAAAAATATACAGTTGATGCAACAAATTTTTCCACAGCTATAATCTTAAACTGTGCTCCATCTAATTAAGTGCAGTATAATTGTATTTTCACTTTACTGAAGTTTTCCAACTTGTCTGAACTGTTCTTTCCTTCCTAAAGTCTATACCCTTGTCAAGTTATAAAGATTTTCACCCAACCAACTGAAAAAATTATTGATGATTATTTATTTATAATAATTTCTTTTAGTAACAGTGGTACCGTAGATTTGAAGACAAAAAAGTAAAGGGGGAGGCAGTTGGGATAGAGAGAAAGAGAAGACAGATCCAAGAGCAGACTAAGGGAGAATAGAAAAAAAAAATGGCAGGTACGATTGGTTGGAGGACGATCAGTGAACACATTTTAATCAGAACTAAATGAGGGAGAATGAGTGGGCAATAAAGAAGGAGACAGAAAGGGATGAAAGTTGAGAGAGACAGTGTGTGTGTGTGCGAGAGAGAGAGAGAGAGAGAGAGAGAGGTCATTAAGAACTCTCTAGTGGAATAAAATGAGGCATTATCATTTTAATGCATGACTTAATATTCCTGCTTATGAAATATGTGGGAGGCACACATACACACACAGCACACACACATGCACACAGCCTACCATATCTCCCTTTTAATGACGTTCTTTGCTTTTATTTATTATTTCATATCCTTTCCTCCCTGTTAAAGCTCATTCATGTTTTTCATCATTGCTTAACATAAGGCTTTTGTTTGTAGGGATAAACCAACTGCTATCATACATGTTATTATCCACAAGAGACGTAGCCAACTGCCATTCAATAGAAAGACAGAAGAATAAACAGATTTCATAAGCTGTAACAGACAGAGGGAGAAAAAAAATGAGCAGAAAGTGAGGACAAATTGGCCTGATACTACAGCTCTCAACATTCAACAGCTTGCAATTCAGTACTTGTTGATTGTCAAGGCTTCCTGAGGCTACAACATACAAAGCCTTGATGAAAGGCAGACCTTGCCATTAACATGTCAAAGTACATTTTACTCCCCAAGACTGAATATAAAAACATTTCAACTGGACTTCATTTTTTCCATTCGTCTTGACAGTCAAGGTTCTTTTATATAACAACTGTCCTTGTGACACAATCAAATTAAATGAATAGATAATGAGACTCAATCTTTCACATTCTCTTTATGTTCTTTTCATATCCCTATTTTTCTTGCTGCTGAAAGACAATGTAGCCATCATCTTTTTATGGGCTAATCACTTTAAAGAGGGAAAGATATGCCTTCCTATATGTGTAGAGAACAGGGTGTAGAGAAATAAAGAACCCTCAGCTTTTAAAACACAGGTTAAATATATGAAGCCCAGTATTAGCCAGTACAACATACAGTATAATTACATAACAAACTTACAGAAATGCTTAGGTACAATGGTGTCTGGAGCAAAAATTGTAGCGTGCTAACATAAATTTGTTTAGCATGTTAGCATGCTTCAATTTGCTACTTGACACAGTCTACATTTATGTGGGAAAGGCTTTCATATGTTTTGCACGTATTTGGTCAGAATTTAACAAATTAAAGATTTGGCTTGAGAAAGGGAGTCATTTATTTTAAAGGGAAAATGAAAATCAGTACAGAATTTTGAGCAATCTGTCCAATAATTGTCAAGATATTTTATATTGTTTATGACACTTAATTATTAGAATTCGTCCTCTGGGTATCATAGATCTCTGTTTCCATTATGGCAGCAATCCGTTCAATAGTTCTCTAGTAATGTGCGAGCAGAGAAAAAAATCAATGAATCACCTAAATCAGCAGGATTTATCCACTGGAGACCTTTCTTTTTTTTTTTTTAATCAAAGATGGACATCTGACATACACCTGTCACACATTCCATGTAGGTCAGTAGTAGAAGCATTATATTGTTTAGCTTCAGGAAAAAACTGTAAAAGAAACCGTCAGCATGCAATCTGAAGCTATGTATTATGCCTTGAACGACCCACTCTCGTTTTTTTGCTAGCAGAATCATTTTCAATCATTAATAAGATCAATTCTTAATTTTTAATGTGTACATATGCTTTATGTAATTGCTATTTAAGCAAAAGGTCATGGGGGGGTGAAAACACTTAGACCTCCTCTGACATTTAAAAGAAACATACATTTTCTGTGGATGCGGTAATTTTCAGGCGCATGGCCACTTACTGGTCTTAAGGGCAGAGATATCTTAATTTCATAAATAAATTAAACAAAATGTGACAATGCATTAACCTCAGCAAACCCTGTGACATTTAAGATGAGTGAGTCACTGTCTGTTCTCGCTCCATTTCTCATAACTACCCACACACAAAGTACACACAGGCCTAAGATCAAGGGCAAAATGTTCACATTCACAAACCTACTTGCTAATGTAAGATAATGGTAAATTCTACAATATCTGAGCTTTAACTTGGAGGAATATCATACCACAAAATAGTAATGTTATTGTTTGAATAAGTTTAGTAAACCTTGTGCTCAAAGCATAAGACAGAAGATCTCACAGTAAGATTAAGGAAACTACCAGGTCCATCCTCTCTCCTGCAGCATCCTGTCAACAGCTGAAAAAAAGTCAAAACTGTGATCTTTTATTGATTTCCCTTTAAAGGGCTTTCAAGTGATGTGTACAGCCTCACACTCCTTCCCCAGTGCCCTCACCCTGTCCTCACTGCCTCCATCCACTGGTGTATTCACGAGAAGGGAAGTGGATTGGGACTCATGACCTCCCCCCAAACTCTCTAATGAGCAGAGTGAGACAACAAAGACACATATAGAAACACCCTCCAAATTCCAAATTCGGAAGTTGTCTCCTTTTCTATTTGTAATGTCTTTCGTGAAACTCTTTCAAAATCACAAAATTAAAATGATAGTTTAACTTAAGTCTTTTGTGTATAAAAGTCTCAACCCCCTGCAGACTTGAAGTTTAGATTCATTGTAGTTAGGCTATGATAGATTCCAATACTGACTAAGTTCACAAAAGAAAAGTACAGCACAAAAACATTCAATACCCCTCAAGACACAAAAAGCCAGTCTTTGAATCTGGAGAGTTACTTGTAAAAATGAACAGTGCTTTGAGTCAGGTGGACTAGTGTCATAGGAGAACCTCTTCTCACTAATCTCTCTTTCTCAGCTATAACAAAATCTAAAGACCCTCAGTATTAGGAAGCTGTTCATGTGTGCTGGGATGACATGACATGATGCCCTACTAGCCACAGGGCAACAGAAACGGAAGCAGGCACTGATTGCAAAAAAAATATTTATATAACATCCTGTGTAGTGTGTCATACTGGACAATAACCGCTGGCACATCTGGGATGCCTCACAGGATCCTGACAAAAAGAGTAGAGTGTCAGATTTTTTGTCTTCTCTTGCTCACTAACAAATATTAGAGCATGGACTGCTCTTTCAAGCACAACTGTAAACATGGCATCAGAGAGAGATGATGTTGTTGTGCTGCTGATTGGTACTGTGAAACAGGCTTATTCAGGCTCTTCTGAATTCATAACAGCCACTATCATACACACCATGTTGTTCACATTTTTGATCCCAGGAGTTCTTTCCTAGCATCTCTCCCTCCTGCTCACATCATGAAGATGAGTTATAAGACAGCAAGTTATGACTACTTTCGGTGAAAGGTGTAGTCTGAATGTAATACAATCACTAAATCTGACAGAGTAACCATTTTACCAGACAAAATAAGTATAGTCTGCTCCTGGTATTAGTGTGTCCAATTTTGGCAGAGCATTTAAAATGAAATTCACAGTGATGGTTACTCAGTGTATTATCACTTTGCCAGTGGGAATGCCTTTCACCAGCATCTCTATTGAGCAGGTGGTAAACATCATCAAGCGAACACAATCACAACCTCAGCTGGCAAAAAGTACTATTTTAACTTGGATTAGATCATTCAATCAGTGGAGTTTTGGTCTCAAAATACCTATTTCATCTACAAAGGAAAGGCTTACAAGCAAACAATAAGTGCTGCCATGAAGTCATCCCTCTCTTCCATTGTAGCTAGCTTGTGCATGAGGCATTTTAGAGTTGGGTGAAAAGTTGTTTCCAGTCTTTCAGCATTGTGCAGTTGAAGCAGGTACCCCAAACAACAGTAAACGTTACATGGAGAGAGGACTGGAGCACACTGATCGACATCTGGCATTGGTACATGGACAATATGCTCATCAAAGTGCACAGCTCAAGAGAATGAAGGCTGCAGAGTACAAAGAGTCCACTCATGCAGACACAAGACCCGAAAATTGAACTCCAGCCGCCACTTACAACATAAAAGGTGGTGAGGACCCTCCTACAAAGAGCACAAACAGTTCAGCGAGGACCAGCAGTTATAACGACAGATGATGAAAATCTCCCACCACAGTTCCAGACATTGATGGACACTGCCCAGTTAATGGTTTATGTAGCTCGACTGTCAGAACAGCCAGAATTTCCAAGACCAAAGGTGTTAACAATTACTAAAAACTTTTAACTTTTATACTTTTATACAAGCAGATAGAGACCCCTTGAGAGGAGAACTGTAGTGTTATTTGATTTCACATGTGATGGCAGTGGAAAAGGTTAATAGACACATCAGCTGTATTTTAACACCGGACCAAAACAGGTTACAGTCAGGGGTCATTAACAATGAGCCAGCAGACAGATGAAAAGAGATCAAGGAGAACTTTAATAGCCAAGGAAAGTGACTGTGCTTAAGCAGAAAAAGGGGTTATGATCTTCCCATATGCAAGCTCTTTTTATCATGTGAATTCCTCATGTGGGCTTAGCAGCTGTATCTGTTAGGAAGACAAAGAGATGTGGTTTAAAACAAGTGAACTTAGTGTGAAGATTTTTTTTTTCTTTTCCTTTTGTCAGCATATGTTTTTCTACATGAACAAAGAAGGTCGTATTCTGCCTCATAACTCCTCCTCATCTTTTATGGCTCAAAAAGTTAGATCTACTGAAGAAAAAAAGCTGCAGTTGCTGTGGTAACATAGTCAAGTGTAGATTAATCAGTACCTGAGAGTCAGATTTAGAACCTGCCCGTATTTGCATCTAACCACATCCGTTTTCCTATTGCCTATTCTTCACCCCTGAAGAGGCTGTGCTTCTTAGACAGGCAGACAGTCCATAATCGTAATGCTTTCTACTTAAGTGTGGGTGGCTTTGAAATTGCATGAGTAAGTGGGTGCATGGGTTTGTAGTGAACGTCGCGGGTTTCAGGGACATGAATTTATCAATGATAAACTAGATGTAACTGTAGGCAAAAGACACACACACACATACACATTCACAGGTGGTGTAGAATAAGTCTATTATGTTGGCAATGATAGCTTTGCTCTTCGCACTCGGCTTCTGTTCGGGGCCAAAGACCTGTTATTACGCTGTGGGGAGATAACAGGGACACACACACAAACACACAAGGTGAGGTATATAGAGGAGAGAATTGTCCAGGTCAGCAGGATTCAGGCTGTTGTAATGGAATGATGGGAGATGTAAGGAGGCGTATAAAAATGTGAGGAACAGAGACAGATTGATTCAATCACGACCTATTCATTATGATTGATATCACTCACTATTAGGCTTGTGTGGAGCACACGAACAAATGTGCATGTATTTTTTTTTCCTTTAAAAAAGAAACAAGCATCCAACATAGATGTAAATTCAGTTCTACCCAAACCAAGGGCCCCTAATATAGAAATAACACTAACACAGGTTGCATGATGCATCACAACATTAATAAACAGGAGCAGTCTCAACAGAAGCAATACGTACAGTTTTTATCATTCATTTTACATTTCACACATTGTGTTAAGTTTTAAACAAACAAATTTCTTCCTGCAATGACTGTGACAGACCTACTCAGTGCCTATAACCTGTTCTGCAAATATGAATAGGCTTATGTTAAAGCTAGCAGCACTATGGGGCTGTACTGGAGGAAAAATGCTAAAAAGCATGCTAACATGTTTACAATGTCAGTGCCAATACAGGTGCTAGGAAGGCATGATATTAACTACGATAGGTTAGCACTACAATTGGAAATGTCAGCTGTGGTTGATGGGAAAAAGTATTTATTATAGGTGGGAAAAGAAGATGGCCCCAGGTATAAAGTTTAGAGATCAACAATCAAAAGATTTGAAGTTTTTTCTCAGGGGGACATGATACTTTATTATTATTATTATTATTATTATTATTATTATTATTATTATTATTATTATTATTATTACCTAGTGATCATTTGAAACACTAGATTTACCTGATGGCTC
>JAPZDV010000007.1:20511995-20522068 GCA_029814665.1 Acanthurus lineatus
GAGAACTTTCACCAATAACTTTCTACTTCTTATGTACTCATCTGCTCTGCACGTTGATACTACCGTTGTCTGTCTCTCGGGTGGAAGCTCAGCACTGCCCCTAGAGGCCTGGAACACTTCCGAGTTCGAGACCCTTGATCTATGGGAAAGATGTATCAGCAACAGCAAAGATTTGAAATGATCATCCTTTTGAGTTTTTATTAAACCATCAGACTTAATAGTTTGAAAAGCGTGGCTTAATTGACGGACATTAAAATATTAGTCTTCCAACTCACAAATCTCAGCTCTCACTTTCTTAAGGAACACAGTAAAAGATACACTTTTTCGAGTAAGAAATTTGACTCTTTTTTAACTTTTTGTTTTTTACATTTTATATCTTCATTATTCTGTATATCAGTATTATACTTTAAAGTCTGGGATTCAGTATGAAGGCATACGATCCAACCCAGTCTGACCAGTCGTGTCAGTTGCCATATCATGCAACCTCTAGACTACTCACTATGATTTCCAGAGACCCAACAGTCATCACTGTTGAAATGGGAGCTATGGAGATTTGCTTAAAATAATTATAAAGAGTAAATGCAGAGCATAGAGCATACAGATAATGTGCTGCTTCACCAGTGCATGCAAAATGTAAGGTTTACCTTATGTTTTTGCCTTTGAGGAAAACACTTGCTCTATACTAGTCAATATGCATAAATATAACAATATCCATTCAGGATATTTGGAAATTGTGTCTATTGGACCCCATTCCAGTCCCCATCTGCCAACTTAAGAGCCATTTTATGCCGTTTTTATGCAGGCTGTTTAAACTGGCACCTGTCTCAGTGTGAAATGTGGTTGTAAAAAAATGTTATGAGCCAAAACCAACTGCGGGTGTTTATTTGATTTGTCTACTTATTTAATTTCCATTTTCAAATCCCTTACTCCAACAGGCTGATCCATTAATTCATTACATATCCACTACTGCAGAGATCAGAGTACGAGAGCAGCTGACATGCAATAGAGGTCAACAAGGACCTGAATTTCCAAACCCATCACTTCAAAACTCTTTCAGTTGTGTGTATGCCAAAATGATTTTTTAAGGTTTTTTTCAATTACTGCAAATCCGTGTTTGTGTGTAATCTGCTGAGCTATCAAAAACATAGGGCTGTTTTTCTTTCAGTCCTGTGTTTATGGTAATTCAGCTTTAATTTTCCCCAGCAGCAAAAAATTGCTGTTCACAGTAATGGGACCCAGATTGCTCGAGGTGCAACAATTTTAACAACCTGCATCTTTTCATTATCTTTTAACCCTCTGCTTTGCCAAATGTATTGCTTTCATGGTGTGACTGTTATGCAGCCAAATGTATTGTGTGAATAGTTTGTGCCATGATCTGTTGATTAACAGCTATGCTTTTAATTAAGACTTTAATTTTTCCATGGAGCTCAGCTTAAAAGGGCCATATTTGAATTCAAGTTGGGAAAGGCGACCTGATGGGCACTTGATATGACAATATGGACGTCCCTTTATGATCTGAGTGTGGCTTCAAAATGCCATTCTCATAAACATTGATCTCACAGAGTGTGTTTGACACTTAGTATGCCCACTGAGTAAGAATAGTGATATGAAATGCAGTGTTATCAGTGTTATTTTGATGTATGAAGCTATAAAGTGAAGTTTGTCGTAGTTGGGGATTGTTAAGCAAATAACAGTAAAACTGATAAAAATGAAGAGTCTCTTGTTTCATGTAGAATTAAAGATGGCAGTGTGCAGAGTGTTTGCTTATGCTTCATGGTCTGCACACCTAATACATCTGTGTTTTTACATAATGACTTAAAGCTTTATTATGTTTTACAGGTTGTTTCTGTAAGAACTTGCTTAAACTCATCATTGGAAGAAGTTCACCAGATGGTTTTAGGGTAAACAGGTCAAAGGTGATGAAACTGAGGGATTTATTAGAATTGAAAGGACTATAAGTTATCCATATAGTTTTCCTTGAGCTTTTGCAGAAGTAGCTTGTGTAAATCAAAATTTAGCTGGAAAAGTTTTCTCTTTCCCCTGCTCTTTTTTCATTTAGAAATGATGTGTATTATTTTGTGACATGGGTGCTGAATGGACAAAAGCAACAAAATTCTCTTGAATCTCATCAAAGCTGAAGATAATGTTTGTTTTAGATTAAGTAAAGCTTACATTTCACTGCAGCCTTGTTTGTGACAGTCGCTGGTGTGCGAGTATGTCATGGCCTTAAATTTCTATCCAGCAATAAAACAAACCCGTGGTTCTTATTAGAGAACTGGGCTTCTGCTGTGCATTAACCCAGGGAGTAGAAATGATTGAAATTAAGGCAGGACATGTCTGTAAAACACAGTTATCTTTTCCTGAGTAAAGAAATCATGTAGCTTATATTACTGATGATGTTACCAAGTGCACTTGAAGATGAACTACAATTATAGCACACTGACTTGTTAAATCACTTTTTTAAGTATTTTGTACATGTAGCCAGCTCTTTCAAAAAAAAAAAAAAATCAAAGCATGCTGAATTGATTTTCTTAATGGCACAAAATGGATGGGTGCCACATTCACTCGAGTAAAACTGATATCTACTTAACTAATGAACGTTAAAACCATGACACTTGGGCAAAGAGGCCTGCAGAAATACACGGACAGGAAGTCATTTGCTGGTGTTTCGCCAATCTGAAAGGGGAAAACAAACAATACAAACTCAGATAATATTTTGTTTTTGTTTTTGCCTAGAGTGTCTTGACCTGAATCTGTATGTTATTCAGCAAAGAGAAAATAATGCACTGGAGACACACACCTTTTTTCCCTGAAATTGGTTGTTATCATTCAGGAAAAAAAGAATTAGCTCTATGATTGACGGTAAACCATGACAGTAAATTGGTGGTTTGTTTACTAGCATTTTGAATTCTCAAGTTTGGCGTCATAGTTGTCACCACTTTGGTTTTTTGAGCCAGAAGCCAGAAGTGACCAAAGTTGGATGGGAAGGTGAAGTTTGGGAAGACACACAATGCTACCAGTGACTGTGTGGCACCTAACAGACAGATAGTGGCAGCTGTCAGTAAGACCACTCACTTAATTATGCATAATTTTACTTTATATAAAAATTAACTCCAGTGAGATAAATACAAAATTCACTCCCAATAGAGTTGTTATTAGCAGGAAAATTAGCTAGAGACATCAAACTCATTTTGCACACGTGACTGTGAACATGTTAGTCCCTTCTTGATCAGCTTCTGTATTTCTTCAGGTCTATTTTTGTCATTGCAGATGGAAAAATTTGCAGATCTACCTCTCCCAAGTGCCATAAATCATATATCCTTGTTTGCCTTACCAACAGGTGCATGTTGGTCCAGCTAAAGGCTAAAATGCTGGTGACAAATTCAGTGTTTCAAATGTTTACTTGCTTATGAACTTCAGGAGCAAAAAGGGCAACAGAGACTGTGTGAAGTGGTTGTGTATACCGAGAACAGTCAAGCAAAATAGTTGAACAAAGAACAAATTGTTGAGGACTTACACAAGGCTAGCAGAATGGCATACATGTGTGTTTGTGGCAGTATTCTATTCTGTTTGTATACATCCCTGTGGGACACGAAAGGGCAAGACCTTTGGATTGTGTTGACAGCAAGCCTCACTAACCGACAAACCCTATGGCCCACCCAAAAGTCTGCCTTAAGAAATGTTTTTTAGCTTTGCCACCAGCAGACAGACATAAACGCCCACCTTCTGTGACCGTCCCTGCTCTGCCACTGTGAAACCAAATGATGACTCTTCAGCCATTCTGCATCATGGCAACAGGCCTTGCCTCCCTGGTGTCTAAATGCTGAAGAAAACATACATCTTTGTGTCTTTTTGTCCCTTTGGCTAAAAATGGCTTTAAGCAAAATTAAATCCGCCTGCGGACCATGTGGAACCAAAATGAAGGATGAAATGACGTCACAAATGGAGTGGTAGCAAAATGAAAGAAAGAGAGCAAGAAGACAGAGTATGATACAAGCTAAGATTTATACACCATAACAGTCACAATGCAGCAAAATAACAAATAAATTAGAAGGATTGTGAAAACGGCACTTTTCTGTAGAGTGTGCATTAACATAATATCTTCATGCCTCAGCAGAGTCTGCAGATAAACTGTAATCGTGCTTTAATGCTCATGTCTTGGAATCCTTTAAGGGGCACTTCAGTGAAAGCAAAAGGCTGATTTATTATGCACATCAAAGATTCTCCAATTTGCTGAGCCCAGGTCCCTGCATGAGGGAACAGAGACTCTCATTCAGGGAACCAAGAGCATTGAAATGTGCTGGTGTTATTGTCATCACGACCCAGAGGAAATATTTAGGAGCCCCAAATCTGAGCTCAAGGAACAGAGACAGTCATTTTAAATTCCAGCAATGACACACACTCTCTCACTTTTGCAGTCATGTCCCCTTGTATTATTACTTAAAACTAAACTGTCTGTATCAGGGGCATCTTTAGGCCTGAACAATTTAGGCTATAGCCCCAGAATTTATAAGAACAGCCCTGAGAGTTTTACTCTTTCTGGTGAAAAATTTAAATATGACAAAGTTTATGGAAGCTCAAACTGCTGCCATTTTTTTTTTTTAACTGTAAGTTAAAAGCCAAACTACACACCTGACAGGAACCTTTGGCAGAGCACAATGTCAAACATGTAATATTTATTTATTTTACTCCTTAACTTGAAAATTTACTTAAAATCTAAAGATTTCTGGGCTGGGAAAAGCTCTCAATGTTTCAAGTTGCTAACATAGATGCTGACCTGTTTTTTAAAAGGAGAAAAATTAAGGATTATTGAAAGGGGGGATGATGCTCCTGCAGAGCGACTGGAACACCTGCGCTACCAATGGCCACTCTGACTATTTTGGTGGGTATGTGTGTGTTTATGCGTGTGTGTGTGTGTCTGGATACTTTTTCTTCTCTCTATTTTTAGGATGTCACACAAACAAAGCACTTCAAACACTGACAGAGTAAAGTATTCAGGTGAGAGTGGGAGCAGGTGAGTGTCACACTGTGCCCTCTGGTAATTCACTTTATTTGCTGCCATTACGAATCACCCAGAGAAGCTGCGATGTAGAGGGCAGAAAATAGTACTCACAGCAGCTTGTGAGAAGTGGTGGCATACAAGAAAAAGTCACATACACCAGAGGGTAAAATGGTAAATTGCCAGAACTGAGTATTGATGAGTAGTGGCCTTCTCCACACACTGCTCTGGTTAGAGGAGCAGACATGTCTTTGCTGATCTTTGAGGGCTTCAACAGAGATTGAGACAGTTTTACCCGTGATACTTTTTGGTTTAGTTTTTGAGTTTTATTTTAGACCTTTGTGAGTTCATTTGTTATTGTTATTGATTGAAAAGACTAGGATACATCTCCCATAACTAATTGAATATTTGGCTCTTTTCTGGGATGAGTGGATGACCATTAAAATGCGGTGAATGTTTGACTGTTACCTGTCCATAGTGCATTAGAGATTCAGCAATGCCTTAGGAAAAAAACCACACAGAGCCTTGAAGCTTGGATGTTGTTGTAATAAAAAGTAGCTTTAGTAGGACTGTAGTTTAACTGTCTTTACCTCAGGAGGGGAAATTCAAAATAAAGCTTGATTTTAAGACAATATTGTGCACATTTTCAGCAAAATAGTTGTTAAAATGTGACTTAAGCATACGAAAAACAATCTGAGTGTGGTATATGAAAATCTCAACTGTGTTTAATGGAAAACAGGGGCCTTTACATTTAGTCGAAATCAACCACAGAAGTCCTCCAGTATATAGCCCCATAATGGAGTTTTATGGTGTAAGAAAAAAGCTTAATGTTGTCTTGTGAAGAGAACTATGACTATGTGCTTTAATCACACTTAAGAGTGAGGCGCAACATCACTGCCTTGGACAGGTTGTGTAAAACTAAAGAAACAAAACAAAAGAAACAAAAGAAAGAGAGAGAAGTTACAGAGATGCAGGGAGAGTACTGTAGATTGTGTGCTTCAGTTAACAAAATTATACAGAAGACTTACATTGCACAGACTCTCTTTCACACATACAGACACAATGTGATCCAAGAAGGGTGGCAGCTTCTTGATCAGCCTAACACTCTCAATTTGTGTGTGTGCAAATAGCTTAAGCTCAGTGAGGAAGTTAAAAAGTTCTTTCGCTAATGTGAAGTTGTCAGCAGAAACTTAAAGGTGGAAGATGTAGGTACATTGCCTTGCCTGCATACAGGTGTGTGTTTGTGTGTATTTACAGTACTCGTGTAGTACTCTTGATCACGCATGTAGCTTGTCTGTGTGTGTGTGTGCGTGTGTGTTTGTGCGTGTGTGACTCTGTCCCTCTGGACTACAGTGGGCCTGACACAAATGATACAGACTGTAAATGATATGCATATATATCTCAGTAGGCACTCGGCCATCAGCTTGTCAACACTGCTCCTACAGTTGTTCTCAGGAGATGGATGAAGAGTGCAGAGGATATAAAAACAAATAGACAAACAGAGCATGAAAAATAAAATTTGTAGAGATAATTCAGGTCATTTGAAAGATTTGAGTCATAAATGAATCTTTGTTAATTGTACTTATATGGGTCTCAAAGACCCTGAGTGTTCTTGGGTCAGAAAATATCTATCTATTACATTGATTGCCTCACATTTCAAACATTTCCACAATTGTGGTTCCTAGACAATTCATTCTTATGATTGTGAGATTTCCTTGACTTTTCGTCCAGTGCTCCATCGAAGCTGACATGCGAATGTGAAGAGAGGTTCTTATGGATGTTGAACAGTAACTATGAAGATGGTCCATCCACCACCTGAAAGCTTTCAACCTAAGGGAAACACAGAGCTGTGGAGAGACATTTTTCATTTCTGAACTCAAAAAAGGTTGAATGTGGATGAGTATACATCAGAACTGCTCCTGACAGAGCGATGGAGGAGTCAATAGTATTGATCAACAGTGCTATCAACTCCTACAGATACATCAGGGACACCTTGTGATATTGGATAGTGAAAGCTCTATTTATTTCCCCTTTGAATGGACTGCTGCAACATTGTAACATCTTTCATTTCATTTCGCTTTTTGCAACAACTATAAGTGTGTGGCACTCCCCTTTTTACAGCAAAAGAGAGTTCACATTAAAAACCAAAGTTGCGTGATGCGATTTATTACAGATAACTATGGCTGAACTTTTTCTAATGTTAGGCTAGTTGTCATATTACTATAGTGATCACTGGTTATTTTTCAAGTAGTAGTAGTAACATTCTGTTAATTAGCTTAAGATGAAGAAAATATGTACCGAAACAAAATTCAGTAATGACAATAGTGAATGAGGACAGATCTGAAATAGTGTCATGGAGGAGACTCTAAATATAACTACTGCATTTTAATAGGAAAGAATTGAGTTGCTTTTGGCATCAAATGTCTTCAGGAATGTCCATCCAGGATGATACTGATGATAAGCATCAGTTGCAGAGTATGCTTGGATGATAATGTATTCTGGCTATCCTATGAACACATCCAGACCCACAGCTGGAGATTGTAGCTGTGAAATAACACATCTACGCTCCTCAGTTTAATGTGCTGCCACTGGACATCAGCCTGGAAGAGGAAGGGAGTAAAGCTGAGGAGAATGGCATCTCTCTTACAGGTGTGTGGTCATTAAATAAGTTATTTGAATCTTTTAAAATATAACTAATGCTACAAAATAGATTTTGAAAGTTTTTGAATCAATTAAATAGTTCTCAAGTTTCGCTCAAAACCAGAAGTGCAAACCTCTTGGTGATGTTGATGGAAAAGTCAAGGGATCTCTAAATTCAGTGAGAACACATTTGTTCAAAACGTTCTGGCTCTGTGTTCAATTTGATCAACAATGTGAAAACTCAGTGATCAAATATGCTTCATACTAATAGGTTCATTAGATTATTTTCCACTGAAATTCCACAAAATATTTAACAGCAGCTGCCTATCTTTTTTGTGAGCCATGTTGGCAAAGTAATAAATACTGTTAAAATAGCACCACTGTGGGAGCCAGGCTCATAAAAACACGATGCTGCTCTAACCATTTGGGGAGCCAGATCAGTCAGGTTCATGGACCATTTTATGTCCCAAACTTAAAGTATAATGAGCTCAGTGTATTAGAATACATGGAGAGGAGTTATTTAAAGTGTTGGGGTGTTCATTGCTTAAACATTTTATGCAGTCAAGCTGTAACGGCCTTGTGCTTGGTAGAGGCCTGAACCGCACATTAACATTTCATGCAATCAGTTGAGATTTTTATGCTGAACAACCAGGGGCAACAGAGAATAAGCTTCAAATCCCAGATCTACTCGGGACAACTGTCAGATTTAAGGCTCAGAGCAAATGAAAGAGTTTTCTATTAACATGGTGACTGCAGACATCACCTGCAGGTAGTAAAAAGTCATCAGAGCAAGAATTTTTTACAAAATTAACAAGTTCTGCATTGTTAATATGAAAAGTTATCCAAATCATCTATAATTTTATCTGAAATTTGCTTCTGTTATTCTACAAACTATGTAGTTGCAATACTTAACATTTATATGCTTCAGTATGTTTTTCAGCAGTTTTCTCATCTATGTCATATTTGTTGGTTCACTGCTTTGCTTTAACATAGTTTCCCTTTAGGCAGTTGCTAAATTCTTTAGCAAATCTTATCTTGAACTAAATAAAGAGGAAGACTTTCCATATTTGTAAGAGACGGTTAATTATTAGATATAATCTTAAAGAGTTTTTTTCTTAGTGCACCCTTATAGTTGTATCTCTGCATCAAACACGGCTAATTTTTAGACAAAGTCATGCTTTATGAATTTGATACACATTCCAAGAGGCAGTGAGGAGAGATTCTTATTTTTGGACAAATTAACCAATGTTGTAAAAACTTACAGTCTATAGGAAGACAATAAAATGTTTCAAAGTGAGCTGACCCCTAATAACCCCTAGTTATTTATTAGTTATATTTTAAGCTATAACATAAAAAAGGGAAAAAAAAACTGTACATAACTTGCACGTCCCCCACCCCTCATTGGCCCCCTACAAAGTATTTGACAACCACAGCAGACTCAGTTCAGTAGTGCTTGGCAGTCAGAGGAATAACTGTGTGTGCCTAGTAGGGTGTGTGATGTTGTCAGCTTCTAAAGCTCTAGCTTGTGTTCACACAGGGAGGCTCAGTGAGACACAGAAGTTGTGCGGAAATGTGTGTGTCTGTGCATGTGTGTGTCTGTGTGTCTGCGTGTATGTGTGTATGTGTGTGTGAGTCTGTCAATGTGCCTCGTGTTAGTTTTGCTCTGGTGAGCACTGCTCTAGTTTCACCCAAGTTGTCGTCTTCTTTGTCTGAGTCGTTGTCTTTTCTTCTCCTCACTTATTTTCCCATGGCCTCTCTCTGTTTGCTTTTCTCTTGTTTTTCCCCCCCTTCTCATTCTCTTCTTCCTCTCCTCGTAAATTAAAGGCTGCAGGTCAGGTCACAGTGTACACACCAGGTCAGCTTTCTTCGCTGTTCAGGAAAACACAAGCTAGTGCAGTGTCAGCTGATATTACACTTTATAGGCTGCACACTTCTCAAGACCCTGAGCTGCAGATACTTACACTGTCAGTAAAAAAATCTTTTTTCTATGCTTCGATAAGTCTCAATTATATAAATGTAACACTACTTCATCTATAAATTTGTTGAATAAACAGTGCAATGTTGATATCAGTGGCATGCACAGTGCAAAGTACAGCTGAGTCACTGAGCATCATTTGACAACTGTCTCCTCTGAGTTTTTGTATCTGTGTCATTCATGTTTTCCTGTGTTGCTGTTTTATTTTGGTGGCATCATGCTCCACCCTCACATTTCACCTGTCTCATCGTTTCACCTGTCTTACAGTATTTAAGTCTTTGTCTTCCTCTCCTTCATTTTCAGTTCCTCTGTTTCAGTTCTCAATTTCAGCATCTGCTTCATAGTTTTGCTCATGCTCCTCTTGTCTTGATTTGTTGTTTTACATTAGCTGGGTTTACATGGAGCCTAATATTCCAATTAGAATCGGGTTAGAAGCCCAAACCGAATAAAAATGTTCCA
>JAPZDV010000007.1:20528770-20586100 GCA_029814665.1 Acanthurus lineatus
AATATGAATTTAAACAGATTAGTATTACTTTTATATGCCTGAAATACTTTGGATTACTTGAGTTATAATGTATGGCCTGTCAGGTTTCATAGTATCCAATCATGAAATGAAAACTTAAATTCTGTTATAATAGACGCCATGTTCTAAGAGAGCAAGTAAATGCAATCAAATAGATAATAGCAGTAAAATAAGTTAATAAAGCATCAGCAAATGAATCGCATATTTTGAAATGAATTAATCTCTAAAGGTTAAATTTTCAAATTTCCCAGTTCATTCAATAAAGTTGTATTGAGCCCTACATTGTTAGAGTTAAACCTAAATGTCTAGATGGCTTCTTTTCTGAAAAGATCAGTGTTAAAATAAACTATTCCACTAACAAACAAACACTGGCATTAAAAAAACTTTTTGGTGAAATCTCTTTGTATGAAAACAACATTGATTCAATCAAACCACCGACAAACATGTCATTATCCAGTCAAAACACCTCTCATGCTGCTTATGGTTCTCTTAATCCAAATGTGTGATTTTTCTCTTTTTTTTTACTAAATTTTGCTTAAAAATGAAGACATTTTTAACACACATTTACTTTAGGACTGAATACCAGGAATTTAGCTCACATGTTCATTGAGAACTCTTGCCAAAATCAACTTAATTTTCCTGTAAAACTTCCTGCTGAAACATGGGATTTATAGCATTTGCGGTTGCACAGAACAAACCCTTTGATAAACGTTGGTACCTTGCAACTTTGGAGCTAAACACTTGTTAAACATTAGAGTTATTAGGTAATTTTACAAGGCACAGTTTACATAAAGTGCTAAAGAACACCGACACTTTATTGCAGGAGACCAACAGAGTTCCACTGCAGACCAACAATTAATGCTCATTTTTTCTTAACATTGCTTCTTTTTCTTAAATGTTTTGGTTGATGAACTTAACACTGATTATTTTTGGCTACAGAGGGAAGGTTAAAAAGGTTTAAAAGCTTTGAACACATCACTGATATGGCATATTGTCATCCATTAAGTTCATATGATAAATCAGTTAGTAGACAGTTGCTTTTCTAGGTGATGTAACAGAATCCAATCAAAGGCAATTGCAAGACTTTAAGGTTTAATTTCTTCTCTATTTATTCTAACCAGATTTTTGGTCTTTTAGGTTAAAACCCTAATATTTGTCTTATATTAAATATATGCATCAGCAGATTTTGTCAAGATTGCAGTATTATCCAATGAGCCACGTTGCAGGCAACATTAAACAAACCTTATGTATGTATTATCATTAAGATGATGCCGGCAACTGGAAAATGGCAAACAGAAAAAAGTGGGCAAAAATGTCCGAAGAAAAAATTCAATTAGGAGACCTAGAAGTAGATGTAAATGGTGAAAGAAGAGGATGAAGGGGAGGAACAGGGAGGGAGGCAGAAAAGATGAATAGATGGACATGATGGTTCACAGAGAGAGTGAGCAGGAGATAATAAATGATTGTAAATGACCCTTTATTGCTGCACAGAGTGCAGTACTCAGCATTCTGTAAACTGATGAGCCATGGAAGGTGGTGTGTGTGTGTGTCTGTGTGTGCGTCCTCTGTGAATGTTGTATATGTGTGTGTGATGCTCTGAGAGAAGACTCACATTTATTTTCAGTCCCTGTAGATACCTGTCCTGCCTGGTACAATTACTTTGCCTTTTTGTTTCACAGGAGTGTGTGTGGGTGAGGGTGCGTGTGCGGGTGTGTGTTTGTGTGAGTGTCTGGGGGGTAATGACTGTCAGGACAGAGACAGAGACTAAGACCAAGGATGACTTTTATGTAATTGGGGACGAAAGCCATGTCACTAATTGAAAACAGCTTGTTTTTGGGTCAGTGGTTAAAGTTAATGTTAGGGGAAGTCTCTAGGTATTACTGTGGGGGCATGTAAATTCCCCAGAAGTGACTTTAGTAAGTTTGTGTATGTATGTATATTAAAATGAGAGAGAAAAAAGAGCATGCCATTCATCTTTTTGAAATGGCTTTACATATTTAATATTTCTAAAGCACTCTGAAATATTTTAAACACACTTCAAGTGAAGTTACCCCCACTGCTGAGAGTCCATAGTGCTCAGTGTTTGTTGCTCCAACTCTGTCTGGCATTTTAATTTGGCACTCTTTCAGAGCTCACCAGGAGGTCTGTCGTGGCACTCCTTCATCTTCACCTCCTTTTTTTCATTTAAAATGTTCCAAAGATGTCTAAAGAGGTTGAGTTGTACAAACAGTTTCTAATTTTTGAAGCTATGTTTCTCTCAATTAAAGTTTGATTTCCTGGGATCACGGAAATTGAAGCCATCTTTGAGCATTAAAAATGAATAATACTCCATCACAAGTAAGCAATGCAAATGAAAGTAAACAATAGTATGTGCATGTGTGTGGGCGTGTGTCATCAAGAAAGTTCATGCTAAATTAGCTTGTCATTGGACTTTTAAGTTAAAAATTAGTAATTTATTGGAGTTTTTTTAATTAGCAATGCAGTTTCAAATAGCAAGAGAGGAATAACAAGAGCCTTGATATAATTTAGTATCTATTTCTTTACAAGGGAGATGGATTGTACACACCAAGGCCCAGTGCAGAAAAGAGGGCTGTTAACATCCTATTAGGTAAGACAAAGTTTTTTTATGACAACTTGTAAATTAATGTTAATCATCAGCTGTGAAATTGGTGCTGATTGGGTTTGTGTTAAACCTCTCTGGGTTCAAATAAATGTGGTTATGGTTTGTGGTTGTACTTTTTTGAGTTGCTAGCTTTGAGGAGAATTTTCTGACCAATGGAGACGTCTCTTAATATGTTGTGAGGGGTAATAAATCAGGCAGTCTACCACTCTCAACAACTGATAAGCTAGGCTACTTCACCAACCTGCTTCCTCACTCTCTGACTTATCATTTTTCTGTTACATGTGTTGAAGTCATAGCTACTAAAGGAGCTGGAGGAGATATAACACCAATAATTGGTGATCAAATAAAACAGACTATTACATAAAGGAAAAATGGAATGGTTTCAATTAAACTCAATGATTATTTGAACTTGAAAAACAGTTTAGGACTATATTCATTGCCTATTTATGATCAGAGATGGACTTATATCAATGTCGAACTGCCTAAGCAGGTTCAACCAATCATGAATGTGATTCTACTATGGCAGTGTATCTGGCTGAACACCATAAGCGACCACAGGCCCCTCTTTAAGTCAAGCAAAAGGAAATCTGGTTCATCACTTCTGGTGCTTTCGTTCTGCCTCTGCAGGTCACACACATACACACACTGTGATAAAGGCAGTGTATAAGTGTGAAGACATCAGCCTTGCATGTCCACTGGCTAACAAGCATAACAGATAGCTTTGAACAGAGAGGATGTGTGTGTATGTTTGTGTGTGTGTCTTAGCTTAGCCCCCCCCATAGTGTCACTGATACGGAGTCGTTGACAGCAAATGGAGGCTGGATTTGCGGACACTGTGACAGGACCCAGGATGATTTTACAGGATTATCTTACCTCTGTGACAGTTGGACACTTTCCAGAATTTTGACTAGATTTATGAAAAGGACAAGCATCTCTGCAGGCTCCATAAGAAAAGAAGGCAGGCAGAGTATAATCTTGGATTTGACCAAAGTGTTCGGTTCCCTTATAAAAGAAATGAAGGACATTAAAAGAACAACTGGATTAAGGCAGAAACCCTGCTGAGATTAAATCATCATCATGGATACAGTGAATGGCAGTAAAGAGTGTGACTAAGCAGCTGTTACACACATACTGTATAATTACCTGTTAGGCGATGTTGTATTACTACTAATGACTAAATAAATAAATTGATGTAGCGTTTTTTAGAAATATCATTAGCATAATAGAGCACATTAAAAGAAAATCTGGCTAACTTGCAACTGATGTCTGAATTAAGTGACTCAAGTGAATTAAGTTGAATTTTCATGTTACTTTTAGCTACATTTGCTGACTTCCTTCCTTACTCTCTGACTGGTGATTACCTTGAGGAAAGGCAAGTAGCAACACATTTGAATTTCTGAATTTGAACATTGTTGGAAAAATTTGGGAACATTTAAGTGCAACTTCATAAAAAACATATCAAAAATAATCTTTTTTCACACGCATAGTGTGAATGTAAGGCATCTACTTAAAATTGCAACTGTATAACATGCCAAATGTATGTCATACATAACACCACAAAATACTTTAAACTAATTATAAAGCAGTTTGATTTATACAAATGTGTGTTTGTGGATGTCAGTAAAGAAATATTTTGCTTCCCTCATTAATCTTTCAGAACCAGGGTCTTCTGGCGGACTTCATGTTCCAACCCAACATTAGTGTATGTTGGTTCTTCTCATATGTTGCTACAGTTTTTTTTCTTGTTGTCAATATCAAAGTCAGCCTCCTGTATGAATGTACCTCCTTTAGTCCACATTTTGTAACATATTTATATTTTGCTAGTAGAACTAATCCATATGACACAGCAGAAATCAACCAAATTTTTCAGTGTGATGACTGCATATTTGTGTTCTTCATGAGCTGTAAACTGCAGTACCTTTGCTAAAAACTGTCTCTGCTTACCTTTTTGCCACCTATGGGTGCTACAGTTTGCTCCCGTGTCAGTCTACAGAGTTGTTTACCACTTGGAAACACCATTCAACCTGAGAACAGTCAGCATAACCCCACTGCCCCGTGCCCGCTGGGACACTTCCAAGTTTATCCTCCAACGCACTCACACTCTTGCTAACGCTAACACACACAAACACACACACACACACCCACACGGACACACACAGAGTGAACTCTTTCAATCTTAAGACAGGGTTTAGACAGAGATGACCCTTTAAGGAGCTGTAGAATATAAAGAAGACACACACATACACACACACAAAACACACTCACAACACACATGCAGACACAATGACAACAGTTGCCAGACACGAGGCACCATGTGTGCTCACTATGGCTGGTAATGCTGTTAATACCTCCAGGACAAACCTTCGTCCTTTTATTTAACCTGGCTAACAGGTCAAATTAGCCGGATAAGCTGACTCTCTGTTGTAGTAATTACAGTTTGTTTTTTTTTTTACCAGGAAGTCTGACATATTTAAATCTCTCTGGCTCTAATGTCCAGTGGTGAATTATTGCTTCTCAGCATGATTTGTATTGTATTGAAATTGGATGAAATTTTCACAGATTCCTTGGAGTTAGGCAATTAAAAGAATTGATTCTTCCAATTTCTGTTGTTTTTGAACAATTCCATGAACCCATATCCTTCTCCTCCTTGCAGTAGGAGGTCACCAACGTCCATTTTCCTGTAGTGTACAGTGCGTAAATGTTATCATTGATCAGTCAGTGTGAATGTTCACATCGTTATCATTACAGTTATGGTTATAGTTGTAGTTCTTGGTGTGAATAGCCATTTAAGGTTTAAGGTGACTAAACCAGAATTGATAAATGCTGTGGCAGCGAATGAAAACTTACTGACCAAAACAGTTTTGGTGTATTATTTTTTTTTTTGTTTTGCATCCCAGAATAGAAAATCCAACCAGCTGGTTTAACCAAGCTGACCAAAGCGCAACTCTGTGTGTGTGTGTTTCCTTACTGTTTAATGCTAAATCTATTATTGACATTACAACAGCATCTTGGCTGAAATGTAATACTCAAATATATTGCCCATTTGCTTCAAGAAAAAATATCATTTTTTGTATCCATAAAGTCATTGTTTTACTTATCCAAATATATACTGGTATGCCTTGATACAACTTTCATATGTTTAAGATAAACATAAGGCATTCAGACAGCTCTGTTTTAGCATCACCACTGAACACAACATGCCAATAAATGAGCCTTGGAGGTTCTGGTTGGCTTATTCTTTTAATGTTTGAATGGAGCCTTGCTAGTTGAAAATTTGTGTATCTGTGTGTCTACAATTGACATAATTATGATGGGAAGGAATATAGTTTTAAATGTAAGATGTAGCAATTGGGTGCTATGAGGTTTTTTTTTTTAAGTTGCCTCAGTTGCCTCCATAAGCTGAGAGTCACAGCCGCTGATGCATGTGACCTTTTCAGCTCTCTTCAATTCTGAGACTCCCAGTCTGAGAACTATGGCTGCTATGATTAATACAGTATGTTTTATTCCATATATAATGCAATTACTCCATAGGCTTTTTCTCCCTTTTGCTTGTGTGTATGTGTATGTGAGAGAAGAGAACAGTAAGAGAGGCCCTAAGTTAATTAAAGTTAATAGAGTTAATTTATTTTGTAATCCCAGTAACCTTACAATCAGGCTCTGCAGAATTAACCTCACGTATCCCCACCTTGGCACACCATATGCATGCATACACATACACACAGGCACTCACACACACATGCAGACAGACACACACAATGCACACATGCAGAAAAGAATGTTGAACTTGAACCAGCAGTCTTATGAATACCATGGTGGTAATCTCTGGACATGTGGTCTGTCTGACATATAATCTGACTCATGACCTGACCTCTGTGGCTGATCAGTAGTGAGACACTCCGCTCTGTGGCACCCTGTGGAATTGCAAACCAGGTAAGACGTTATATACACTCACTCCACAGACACACACACACACACACACACACACCATACAGAAACCTACTGTCATTCCAGAAAGTGCAGCTGTGGAGAGGAGCTGTTTGAAGTAATGGCCTGTCATCATTATAATGGAGTATTACCTTGTCTTGTCATATTTTTCTGATAAATCAGGGAAATTCATGTTTTTGGGGAGAACAAAAACCATGCTGATCCTTCATTCTTTTAAAAACTTGACACAATAAAGAGTGTCAATCACATTGCTTCCTAAATCTCACTGAAACTTCTCTTTTTCAGCCTTTCTCAGACTCATTCACTGTCTCTCTGGAGGCCAGTTGTGTTTGGGGAAACCTCAGTGGAGTGATTCAAGATGATTACAGGGGTTCTGACCTTAAGTAGCTCGGCCTTGATCAACATTGAAGTAAAGCACCTTTCCTGGACTGAACCTCTCACTCTATTCTTATATCTTCTCAAAGATAATTCTAATTTTTGCAACCCCAAGTGCATGAGGGTTCATCAGGGTCTGCTTCATGTACATTTTGTCATGAGAGGTTGCACATGTAGGCTTTGAAAAATCTACTTATACCAATTTGTTAAGATGTCCATATAGACTACATTATGAAAAGCTTTTAATTTTTTAAAAACTGTGATTTTTTTATCTGATAAATTCAAGATATCTGTATTTTTAATGTCATTCTGCTCATTATTATTATATTTTATTATTTTACACATTTAACCTTTGTTTTGTTTGTTTGATCAACAGCCATGTTTGCTTAAATTTTCTTGATTGTGAACAATTATCTTACATGTTTTAGACAACCCATTTAAACTTCTCATACAGTTTTTGTAAGCATTAGGGGTTTGGTGACTCCAGCATTTAGAAACCCACTAGACTCGGTACAAACACTCATATATTCCAGACACTTCATTTTTATGGTAAAGCCTTAAAACATGATGTTCTATCATTAAATGGAAGTTACGATTGAGTTCAGCGGCCTATTTGAGAAGGCAATTTTAGATAAAACTCTTAAGTTTTGGAAACTCCTATTTGACAGAAACCTGAAAATCTGCAGTTAATCTGCTACAGAGACACTTACAAAATACAAACAGATACACAAGAAATGTTTCATACCAGGAACTTTGATAGGAACTTTTTGTGAAACTGACCTTGAAATTTGCTTTGCCCATTTGTCTGAGATTTCATAGTATTTTAAAGGAAATTTGATTTCAGACAGATCAGTTTTAGAATTACATATTTGTGCTATTTCTTTAAACCAGTTTGTTTCAGTACTCTATAGTAGGTTGATACGTATCTGTCAGCCTCAGTCATAACAATATAATGTAATTATTTACAACATGAAACACAGGAGAGTACAAAATAAAATAACATTGGATTGATTAGATCATTAAAATTGTTTCACCAATCAACAGTTTTATTAAAATTTATTTCTAACATTATACCACTAATTTCTTTATTTGTCGGGCTGTTTTTGCTATGCTTTTTTCTGACTGGCTCACCTGCTTCACAGCGATGAAAGTATATTTATTAACCATCACACTCTCTGATCTATATCCACCTGACTCAGCCTTTTTGCACTTTGCACCGCTGCACAAACATGAACTAAAATAGCCCTCGGAGGCTTCCATTTAGCACTTTACACTTGTCAGGCTTGCATGATTAACTGATAGCATCATTCACAAAATAAGCATGTGCTATTCACTGCTTATAACAATGTCAAGTTAAGAGCAAGAGAGATAAAGAGCATGAGTGTTAGTGAGCTTAGAATACACCTGAAGAAGAGAAAGAGAAAGAGGAGGTCAAGTGAGTAAGTGAGTGAGAAAAAACGAGAAAGTTGTGATGAAAGAACAAAGGAAGGGAAAAGGAGATTTAAAACCTGATTTGTAAAGCAGAACTAATTAAACATGAGATGCTTATTGTCTATTTGGGAAACCAGAGTTCTGGGTTTTCAGTCTACTTTTCTTCTCTTGTATTTCTTCCTTTTTCTCTGTGCGTCATACCTCCACACAGTCAGTAAACAAAAAGAACAACATTATGAAGATTCTGTTCCAAATGCTTAATCGTATTGCTTATCTGTCATCACACTCATTTACAGTTTCACAGTTCCTCACCTGCAAATGTAAATTCAGATGAAAAGGGCTGATTTCAAAAGCTCAGCAGTCAGAAAAAATAACACTTTCCATTGATCTTTCTATAACTTCACTAATCCATCTCAAACATTTTTGTTTGATGCCGAGGTTTGTCTTTGATGGAAAAGCACATGGCTGGGATGTCAAATTAGATTAAATAATCTCAAATTTTGTTGTTTAAAGTTTAAACAGGGGATGAGGGTTGCTTCGTCTTTGATGAAGGAATCAATGTCTGGTGTGTTTTGCATTCAATGTTTTGAGCTGTGGTGGCATTCTGGGAAATCACAGTGACTGCCTGATGAGAATACACTGTCACAAAGTTAAAATTGAGTTTTTGCTGCTTGAATCTGGTGGAAGAAACAAATGAAATGCTTTTGTTTATACTGCAAGTCTAGCTCTTTTATCCATATTGGACAGCTGCAATACTTTACTTATTTATAGACACACTCAGTGAAATAGATGTGCTGAGTTAACTAAGGTTGTTTTGTACAGATATCTGTTTGGTTACTGCTGTTTATGAGGACTCTCTGAGCAATGAGAAGGTACAACAAACCCCAGGGGACAAATTACTAATCACACAATTATTGACAACAGACAATCAGAGCTCCAATTTCCATTTCAATCATCCTCAGTGAGGACCAGACAAGAAGTAAACTTGTAAAGCTGAAAAATAGAGATAAGTGTGTGGCTGCAGGCAAACTGGAGCTCGAGCACAGATGGGACATGCAGAAGGAGCACTCACAGTTTGTAAGATGTGTCACTTTACGGTTAAATAGTTTGGCTATTGAGTCCTATATATTTTTAAACTGTTTCTGTCTAAACTTGGTGTGAAAACAGCCTCAAGCCTGTAGTGTTGCTTACATTACTGAGACTGTACGGTCAAAATGTTGACAGAGAGGATGATATTTTCACTTGTTGGTTTCACAGAGTTAATCTGTTTATTGATCAGTTGGCAAACATGCTGTGTGCTCTCCTTGGTACTGAGGTGAGGCTGTTGGTGTTGTCGGGCAGACAAAACGATTGGCCCTTAGGACTGACACTGCCTTCAACATTAGAGTGCTACCACATGAAAAAAAAACAACTTTCAGTAGTTAGAACTACACTATATTGTATGATACACTAACACTAAGGTAATTCAAAAGTTATAGATTATAAATTCATTATAATTAACAGCAGGAATTAATCAAGTTATGTATTTACTTGAATATAAAAACATGAACTATTATGATACTGTTATGATGTACATAATTAATGTCATAATGCCACAATTTACTCCTGCAAGAGTAAAGAATTCCTTGCCCATAGCTGTGGACCCAGACACTAGTGATGTGTAAATCGATCCCAAAGTATCAGCATTTCTAATCCTAATGTTTCCTGCTTTATGATCGATGTCTTAACTCAGTAGTTTTGGGGTGAATGTGTATTTTATCATATTTTACCATAACAGTGTAGTTATACCAGGTTGATAGGTACTACTTCTCCTTTCGCCTGTCAAAAGTCATGCGCCCACTATGACACTGTAATGTAGCCTATATGAATAAAGCGGACCATTACATGTCCCGCAGAGACCGAACACTGATTATGGCTGACTTTAAAAGGAGTCATGTGTGGACTTTTCTCTGACTGCAGAAACAGAAAAAAAATGATTTTAATTCCTACAGTGAAATCGCTTCACAAAATACACAAATAACATATAAAACCCAGCTGTCAAATTAAACTGGTATTAAAAAATATGTGAAAGTATCTATTAGTATCAGCGTAACCAGCCCAGTTATTTACTTGGTAGCAGATCATAAAGGAGATAAGTGGTACCAAACACAACCAATGACCAAAAAATCATTAACTATGGAAATTCTAACTTGCTAAATTAGGAAGCAAAGTCACAGACAGTGTTTATATGTCTGAGCCAGACTTTGTCAATAGGATCTCGTCACAGCCGTTCAAGATGCAGCTCCTACATTCTTCAAGTGTGTAATTAAGCTCAAATAGTGACGTAGTTCAAAGATGGATGTGGTCTGACCAACAATAGTACTCATAAAATAATATAGTAATGACTAAAAAAACGTGTAAATAAAAATATGCAATGGAGAAAAGTACCACTAGATTATTTTTAAAACCCACAAAGGTGGTGAAGTTAAGTTAGTTTAATAGTTGACTCTAAATTGCCCGTAGGTATGGATGTGAGCGTGAATGGTTGCTTGTCTATGAGTCAGCCCCAAGATAAACTGGTAACCTGTCTAGGTTGAACCCTGTCCCACACCATAAATCAGCTGGGACTGAGTCACAGTATGATGGTGTTTCTAACTGGTTGATCAGTGGCTGCATTCTCTGGCATCCTGCATTGTACTGAGAGTTACAGCATTTGTATACAAATGCATTTATCCGTCTACATGTGAGACTGTGTGGGCATCTCTGTGGGCAGCATGTCTTATGACAATACACACAGCTGTGTCACAGACAGAGGGGATTTTATATAGTCCAGAAACAGAAGACAATTTGCCCAAAGCAAGAGACAACTGAGCCAATACTCCAGTGTTATAATCTTGTCAGGAGACACTGTCTGGAACTGTGTTTTTTCACATCATGTGGAAGCCGTACTCTGTGGATTCAGATTGTGTGCTTCAGCTTTCACATTCAAGGGACTTTTATTTCAGAGCTTACACTTACAGCTGTTAAGCAGAAAATGTACAGTTCACCCTTCAGAGGCAACTGTATTTACTCACAATGACAGACCACTTCTGGCATTTGCATCCTTGTCTTGTCAGCACAACAGCATTTCTTGTTGACTTCACAGGTTTAAATGTTGGGTGTCTAAGCAATTTAGACTTGGCTGAAGGATTTCTCTTTGTTCTTAAATCGCAGCTACCTTGGAGTAAATAATGTCTTTAAAACTGATGGAAATGATTGTAGAATCAAAAAATATAAAACAATTGAGCCCTGAGACCTTAGAAGTCTGTATATGACAAAATTAGTCAGTCAAAAAACTAACAAACAAACAAAATCTTCCATCAATAGATAATGTTTTTGGGTTTTGGTTTTTTTCTAAACACTTATTTCTTTTCTGCATGGTTATGGGGTTCATTGAACTTGGTATCTCCTAGATCGACCTTAACATCACTGAACCTCACAGTCCCCTTTAACTCCCACTGGAAGTGCATGACATGTGACTCCTAAACTTTGTTTTGAAGCAGAGGAACTAATAAGGATGACTGTGCTGTAAATATCCCTTGAAATTATTCTTGTCCTTTTCATTGTGCTGCAACTTTTAGTGCTGAATGATGCCACAGCTTCTATGCAAAGTGTCCTGCTCCATATGATCAAAACAAGGTACACAACAGAGGAGCAAAATATCAACATAAACCTTGTTTTTTATGTTTGCATCTCTAAAGTGCATATGAATGAAATGTTAGCAGCTAGCCCGCTTTACTGTGAAAAAAACCTATTCAAAACAATACCAGCTTGGTGTGATTGGAAGCTACTGGAAGAGACAGGTCTTGCATTGGAGAATCCAATAAATGCAGCCAGACATGGAGAATGAGCAGCTAACAGAGCACCTTTAAAGATTGGAGGCCCAGATTGCTGAAGCAACAGAACAACCAAACATTTTATCAATACCAGGATTTCATTTTCAAGTCACTTTTGACCATCAAAGAGTGAGTTTCTGAAATCCAATAACGGTCACTGTGACAAGTCATCATTCTGGCTGCTGCAGCCACTGTTATGTATAAAACTGTTTATTTGGGACCATATACCTCCTTATCTACGCTCATCATGGCTGTTTTTCTATCTGGGTGCCAGAATTGTTCCAGATGTGAAAGAAGCATCTGACAGTCACGATGTCTGAGTGCCAGACTTGGGCTGAAAACACAGCCATAAACTGAGTCAGAAACACAAATATGTTGCCCAAGTTTTTTTTTTGCTTTTGCATTTGTGTTGTAACTTTTGCATTTATATAATATGGCTGGGTTTTTCCCCTTTGCAAAGCATTTTAGAAAAGCAATTCCTCTGATACTTTCAGGCCACCGTAGGACTTCCTTTTGTTGCTATCATATAACATACTTGAATTTTATTTGTTTGTAAGAAAACTCAAGAGAAAATGTTAAAGAGAGGCACTTAGGACTCTTGGTTATGGTAAATGTTGCTTATGAACATTATTGCATTTCTGATATCTACTAATCGATGTATGAAATGAATCTGTGTCCACTTGTGTCTATAAAAAAGCAGCTTTTGCTTATCTTTGAAACATTGAATACATTTTTCTAATAATACTTTCCGATTCTAGGAAAAAACCCTTGTGCAGAACTGTGGGGTCACAGCAGAGAATGACACACACATACACACACACACACACACACACACAGACACTTTCTTGACTTTATAATTATAAACCACATAAGATGCTTTGCTGCATATATTTTTATGACAAGTGCTTTATGAAAAAACAATTTAATAGCGTAACAAAGATGCTTTCAATCTCATCTGTTGCTACACACCTAACTCGCTCTACCTCCCCCTCTGCAAATAAATCTCTCTTTTCAATGTCACAGAATAATTTCCTTCTGCTGCTTTAGCTGCCACAGTACGCCGGTAGAAGCCCAGAAATATTCAAAACAAATTAATTGGATCGCTAATCTCGCTTGTCATACAGACCGTTCAGTTTTTTTTGCATCTGTTTTCTTACGTGTGCAGGTATAACCTTCTATCGAGGTAATTTCTAATACAGCTGCTTTGAAAATTGTTTTCAATATCCATCTGAAATGAGGGAGCAAGTCTTTTGCATTGTTATCCACTTGCCTGACCGATTGATATTGATTGTATTTTGATTAACAGTGTGTATAGACAAATGGATATTTTCACAAAAAGGTCCATTACACGGACTGTGTTTATGTGCTTAGTGTGTGTCCATGTTTGTGCGAGTGTGTGTGCGCAACCGAGACTCAGCCTGCATTGAGTTTACTGGAGGAAGAGAGGCAGAATCTGTTTTTCCATCGATGATGCTTGGTGTGCAAACCCAGTCAAAGTGCATGGACACTGTTAGCCAGATGTCTGTTTTTAGTGCAAAAATGTTGGCAATGGTATCAACCCAGACAATCAAACAGCCTCTTTGTTGTTGCTGTTTACATTCCTCCAGATGCAAGTTCAAAAAAAGTTAATCAGCACTCAAATGACAAACAGCTGGATGATAATGATTTCAAAGTTAGTGCTTTCATCCAGCAGACCTCAGAATTGTTTTACTGTTTAATTCCATTAGTTTGTCTATATCCCATTAGGATAGAGAGAGTGCTAAACATGTTTATAAAAACAGTCCTGGACATACAAAGCTCTCCTTTTGTTACATTAAGGCTCATTAGATCATATTTCCCTGCTTCTGCTGTCAATACACTCCCAGCTGAAAAAAATGGCAAAATCATCAATAAAAACTGTTACAGTGTGGACAGATGAAGCAACAGCTGCTCGCCAGAACTGTTTGGACCACACAGAAAGCCTGGACGAATGGTGAGGTGAGGGTTGTATCCAGAGCCAAATTAACTGCCTTTCAATAAGGTGACAACAAAAGAAAACACCACCAGAGCAAGACTGAGAGCTTGCCTCAAGGAGACACATCAGACCCTTCATTTATCTGCCAAAAAAATGCATTAGCTTGCCCAGAACCAGGCCTTCCTACAGGAGCTTGACCTAGGAGAGAAACTTGTCAGGAGACGTCTGGTAGCCCAACCTTGACACCAGAGGGTCAACTGAGCACAAACCAAAAGAATTTCATCGAGCTCTGTGGGCTAACTATCTGCAGGGATACAAATTGGAGTCTGTTGTGTAGCAACCTGGGGACAGAAGTCTCCACTGACATTGTAGACTTATTCTAGGGTGCTGTGCATGAATGAACACCTCCGAGGGACTATATTGTTTGGCTTGGAGACTTAAACCCTCATGTGGGCTGTGCTTCAGAAACCTGGAGCCATGAATCACAGCAGTTTTTTGATAACTAAGTAGAAATAAGGCCCCAGTGGCTGCTAATATATATTTATAAAACACATACAGTCGTATGTCCACATAAAGCTGATGAAAAGAATGCATATCCTTATTTCTGTCTTTGTGCATACACAGTTTTAACTTGAATCTACACACCGTTCCTGTGCTCTCTATCCATCCCTTTCTATTGTACTTAAAAATTGTTACTCTTCACTCTAATGCTTGAATGTGACCATGACACCTTAACATCCTTAAATCTGTGTCAGTTTGTCATCCTGGTTTCCTACCCTTGTCCTTTATTTCCTTTCTCTCCTTGGTGTGAACTTCCTCCTTAAATTACTCTTCTGCTTCTTTTAAAGGTGGACCTCTTTTAGCTCGACAGTGAATCGATTTGGAGTTGGCGTACGGTGTCCATAGCTGTCATGTTCAACAGTAGAAAGATCTAGAAGGCTGGTCAGATAATGACCCTTCTCTCTGTGCTTTTCTGATAGGGGAGATGTGAAACATCGATATCCTCCATTCAGCAATTTTTAATGAGAAATACCTCTGGCCCCATCTCTTAAGGTGTTTAAAAGCTGAAGAAAAGATGGAAACAATTTATTAGTGCATCAAAGACAGCAGCCATAGTGAGATATGTTTAATGTATGTGCAGTAAATCTCTCTCCATCTGTCCTTGAATCCATTACTCTGTGACACACTTACGTATTTCTCTGTCATCATATAATTTCTCTCCTTTTCTTTTCCTCTTTCGGTTGATAGGTAAAAATAAATCAGTACATTTTAAAGTCTTTTTAGGAATAATGAAAAATCACATGAAATTCAGTTCACTAGAGGAAATAGTCATCAATAGATTGAAGCCCCTCAAAGCAGCCAAAACATCTGTAGCCCCTATGAGCCCTGTCGCACGGTCAGATTCACAAAAGATACTGTGCTAATGAAATTATAGCACAAGGACACCAGTCAAGTTTTGTAGCTGAGAGCAGTGTGGCCTAGTTTGGTGTCCGTTTGCTGTGATCTATGTGGCAAACTATAACTCACAGAGTGAAATGGCATGACAAGATTAGGAGGAGCTGATTAAGATCTTGGCAAGAGTTCAGCCCCCTGAGGTTGGAATGATTCAGCCCCAATTCTGACAGGTCTCAAGTGGTCACTTAAATTCACAGCTCTGGTAAAAATATTCCTGCTAATATGATTGTATTTTTGTCAGTCTTAAGATAGGAGAGGAATTGAATTTAGATTCAAAAGGAGAAAACATAAAGTTACACAAGAAACCTCTTTCACAAACTAATGAGAAAAAAACATAAAATAAATAATAAATCAAATATTTGTTCAGAGCAAGTCTAACACTTAACAGGTGGCTGCTCTGAAATTCCCGGCAGTGCAGCTCTTATCCTGCTACCACAGCATATCTGCATGACTACAGTATAATAGCTGAAGGCCTTTATTTCACCATATTACACTATATTGCAACAGAATTAAGCCAAACTGGTAAAAGAATAAATGTTGTGCAGTATCTGACTTTGACTGAAAGTACAACAGGGTTGCTCTGTGTGTGTGAATGTGTGTTTGTGTGCGCATGCATGTGCATGCATGTGTGTGTGCTTAGGGGTGTGTTTTGAGTCCTTCATTTAACTGGAACTGTATTCACATGAGCATGATGGTCTCTTTCTGACACATTCATGCACGCTATCCCCACTTATGCTAAGATCATACCATTAGCATATATTGAATAATCTGCCACATAATGACGTAAACACCTCCATGTGATTTTCTTCTACCTGTGATTTCATGTAAATGAGGACATGAAAATTTCCTCTGTGTGTGGTGTGTGTGTGAGTGTGTGAATCTGTGCAAAAGCCCTCTGGTTGTCATTTGACTAGCCAGGCGTTCTAAGCAAAGGTAATGTGGCACCATTAACATTTGCATGCTAACCTGTCATCTTCTACGGAGTATGCGCGAGTTACTGAACCCAGCCTGTGTGTTTTACCTTGAAGAGCTGCAGACTGCAGAGAGTTTGCTTCATGTGTAGGTGAGGGATTTTCTGAGTGTGGGTTTATGCGTGTCCAAGTGTGTGTTTCATTACCTTTTCTGACCAATGCTGCAGTCTGACCTGCACAGTGTATGCTACATTATAATGACTGAGGGTACTGTATTTATGTGTGAGTATGTGTGTGTTTGTGAGATACAGACAAGCACATGGTCACACACATATAAAACTTAAAAAAAGGAATTTAATAAAAGACAAGGTCTGTACAGTAATTGAACGGCAATAATAACCGTCTTTCATGGGTCACTGAAACTTCTGGGCCTTTGCCAGAACCTCACACATTCTCTACAGCCCTATGAATGAGGGAAAAAAAGAGCACATTCCAAGATTAAAGCCCTGGGCTAATGAGGTAAAGATGTGTCTGCAGTTCAGATAAAAACAGATACAAAACATTTGGTTTTGCAGCAAAGTGCACAAATGCATCAAAAAATAATAATACAGACAGTATGTGTTTTAAATAGAAAATATGTAATCATGCTCATCTTCAAACTTCAAAACAAAGGCCCTGCTCCATGTAGTCTTGTTGGTACGAGAATTTATGTACTATTCAGGTATTAAATAATACACACCCTTTTGCAGATAAGTGGTATGCTTCTATTATTTTCTGTAAGTTTAAAAAAAAAAAATAACTTATTGCATGTGTTGAATCCTTTGAAATTCTATCCAAAGTTGCTGGGGTCTGCAGAAGAGCAGTTCAGCAAACAATAGGTCATATAGATTGCACCTTCTGGGAAAGCATTGTTAGAGGGTAGGTTAAAATATTTCCTCCAGTGCAGTTTGTTGTTTTGTTTTGTGGTGCAGTAACTACTAATGGTTTTGTTTTTGTTCGCTGTGGACCGTGACTTTTGTTCTTTTGGTTTGAGAGCAGGACTGTTTTAATTAATCTGCTCATTGAAGTTAAACAACTTCCTCAATCGATTCCCGCTTTGACTCCATACACCCCCTCCAACCTCCCACCATAACTGCTCTTTTAAAGACTTTTATGAAAACTGGTGGGAAAAGATGTAGAGAATCTGTTGACCCAACATAGTAATCAGAGAGGATCCAGCATCTGCATGAAAAATTAACTAGCAGTCATAACAGCTGAGAGAAAGATGAGATTCAGTGAATTTCCCCCCCATGAAATGCAAAACAATACACAAATGATTAATGTGGCACCAGACAGCAAGAAGGAAGCCAGCATGCAAGGCATGATTTGTGACTGAAAAAACAATGAGGATGAGGAATAATGGCATCTTTGAGTCTGCATAATTATAAGTCAGATTCCCTGCTGTAGAGTGTATCTCTGGTTAAGGCTGTCCTATTTCCAGCCGCAGGAAATCTTATTAATTCATCTCATAAGGCTCATGTACAGTACACTTGCTTTTTAAGAAGTGCTAACATGCACCCACCTTAATTTTTTCATTAATCTATTCAGATAGTAACACTCTACAAAGTGCAGTTGGATATAAAGTAGGCCAATCTGTTCTTTTCTCTCTGATTTGTTCCTGTTTTAGAACAAAGTGGGTGGTAAAAGAGAGTTGAAAGAATTGTGAATTGTGGGAATGTACTTCAGCTGTCTTTATTCGATATGTCTGGCTGTATTTAGTTGCATTCACTCAGCAGAATCATGATACTCAGTGTATGACAGAAAACCCTAGTACTGTGGTGTGTTTTGGAGCCTTTGGAAAGAAGGGTTCATTCCCAATTGCGACTTTGCACAAATAAGCTTTCTTTTTACACTGAATTGATAAAATTAAATTAAAATTGGAATACATTTGTTAAAAATTTATGGTAAACCCAAGCGGATCTTTTAGATGTTGCGTGATCTGAAAAGCTCACAAGTTTATTTTACCCAGATAGCACAGCTGCCAGCATAAGTAATGCAAAGTGTGCAGAAATAGAAATCCAATGATGAGAGTACTGAGAAAACAAAGGAAAAATATAATGAATGTAACTGCTGGACAATTCGAAATATCCTAATATTTATGGAGCTCATTTCATACAAAGAATGCAGCTTTGAGTTTTTTACTGTTTAAAATGAAATGATCAGAGAAGAAAAGAGGTGGGAAGAAAAAAAACAGTTGAAAAACTCTGAATAAGTGATATTTTGAAGCGAGCTGATGTTATAGCTGAAGTTGAAAACAGAAGTCAATAGAGAATTTTTAAAAGGAAGGTGCTTAGAGAAGTTTTCAGATTCAATATGAGCACTTTAAAAAAAACAAAGATGAGAATGTAGACAGAGTTAAACTCTGTTCGAGTTGAATTTAATAGTAAAGCATTGCTGCTAAGCATTTCTGTTTCAATATATTAGTGGCTTTAACATTAGAAATGTTGTTCTTTTCTCAAATTCACTTGCAACATCATCTACATTACATTTATATTGTTTCACACTTTAGAAATGTCTCTAAGTTGAAAAATCACAAGCCCAGACATGAATTAATCTGTTCATTGATGCTTCAGTTCAATGATGCTTCCGTCACTTTCTTTCTCTGTGTAGTAAAACACCTCCTACCACAGAAGGCGATCCAGTGTTGCCAGACAGGAAGTATCATATTATTCTAATAGAAGCTCTAACTTATTGCACTTGGAGAGAAATTATTGCAAAAATAAGCTCTAAGACTACTCTCAGAACATATTGTTCACACACCCACATCTCACTGGCATCCTGTAACAATCAAATTAATGCCAAGTATGAGGACGCAGCCTTTATAGGTGATGACTACAGGAAGTAATACAGTTCTGTTGTCTAACCAGATCAAATGTATGTCAGTGCAGCAAAATATTAACCGTTGGTTGTACCCTGGTCCAGACTTTGAGGTGTGAAAGCTTCCTCAAAGCCTTCCAACACTGTAGGTGCCTCATACATTGGCACTGACAGAGTTAACAACTCCATTTCACACGTTTATAAACGTTTTGTCCAAGCACAACTCTTCCCTCACATGCATGCTCTGACAAATGTGCAGTAATTTGTCTTAAACTTAACAATATTCTGTAAAGTGTCCACTTCAAACATACAAGTCTTGTGGGACTGATCACAAAAACCACAACACTTTCACATATAGAGTATTTGGATATATTCTATGCTTTAACCGTTTGAAAATTCCCCAACCATCTGTTGTCTAATGGCAGCGTCTCCTCCGCCTCTGGATGTGTGTCTCGTTGTGTTTGGGTGACTTGGCCTGCTCAGACTGTTTTGAGTACTTGCACAGTCTGGGCTGCCTGGAACGCAGCAGCATGTCGGAGCTGTATGGATTACAGAAGGCACCTTGCCAACTTCGCCATCAGGACCATCAGACTCGCTTTCTGGGTTCATTTCCTCCAACTGTGCCTCCACTGTCACAGCCGGCAATACAAACTGACACAGCGTATTCAAAAGGGCAGCAATGACATGTTTTTTTTCTAACCCTAATATAATCTAGTCAGCTACATAGAGGTAGTTCCTTTGAAACTCTAGGCCGGTAAATAAGTTTTGGTCTTTAATTATTTTGGATGACAATTATGTCTCAAGGTGATGATAAAGCTAAAAGACAGGTGTGGTTTTAGGGAGGGTGACGGAGACGAGTATCTTATGCTACCCTTCAGATGTCTCTGGGGGGAATCAGTGACATTACATACCAAGGTCAGTGGGCTGTACCCTTTAATAAAGCCCACTGACCTTAGTGCGCTGTGCTCATCGCAGAAATGTCAAGATGATGTCAAAAACAGGATGTCAACCAATTTTTAGTTAAACCATGCAGAGGTTAAATAAGGAATGCCGAATTTAGGACATTTTTTAGTATAAATTTTAAGCTGTGGTTTATAACTCTAGTATAACATTTGGTCCCAGCCTCAAATTTTAATCACACTGTCACTAATCTAGTTAAGTCAGTTGTTGTTGCAGAAGTTTGTAGTTACTCTTATTATAATTTAAAATCTTATTTTGACTCAATCTTTTTTCCCCGCTTTCTTACTTCGGTAAACAAGTTCAACAATGGCTACACACTGCATTTCAGGCTCCTCTTCTCCCTCTACTTTTTGTTATATATGAGTCTTCTTTATCTTCAGTCTAAGCTGAACCCCTCGCAAAACTATCTTGCTTGACCTGGGCTTTATAGGATGTCTGAGCAGGCTTATTGAAATCCTAAGATGTCAAAGAAACACATTCGCCAAGAGGCATGCTGCTGTGCTGCAGCTTTAGGTGTGTTTCCTCAAGCTGTTTCACAGTCTGTTTGGTCATATAGTGGGTTGCAGGGTTTAATGCTTCTCACTCTGTCTGCTCCAAAGATAATGGCATCAAATTTTCAGAGGCAGCAATTACTGTCAGAGTTAAGAGAGAGGTAGAGAGATGAAAAAAGTAGTGAAATTGGATATAAAGAACTTGCCATCAAACCTTCAATGGACTGATACAGGAATGAAAATCAAGAAGAAGAAACAATTCACAATAAAGTAGGACTAACAAAGAAATTCGTAAAGGACGGTGAGAGGAACTGAATGAAGGTTAGGAGGAACCAAAAGATAAAGAGATTAAAATAAAAGAATTGTAATAGAGCAAAAGCAGGAGAGCAGAAGAAAAAGAAAAATAAACAAACGAAAACCAAGTGAGTTCTTAAATAAATTCCCCTGTTTACGTGTCATTCACTGGAAATTAGCTACAGGGAAAAACTCTATAATCTGTACCAGACTACATATTTGTTTACATCTGCTGTAAAGCTGGGTATTTGTATTTTTTATTTTGTGAGGTCTATACAGACGACTCAGCCTCAAGTGGCCATTTGATAGACTGAAGGATTCTTAATGATGTAAGCAAAACAAGCCCACAACAACTGAATCCTTGACTGAGTCCTTACAACAACCTAATGCAAATCTAACTCATCTCACACTGAACAAAGTTGTAATCTTAGACCTTTGAGGACCAAACAAAAACGTACTCATAATAAGAAAATATCCTCTGAACTGGAGTTAAAAAAATAAAAGACCTGACACTTAAATATCTTCCATAGGCAGAAATGTTCCTCAGTAAGATTATCAAAAACAAGAATTTGACAGGCAATGGATTAACCAGAGCCAACCAGACCGGGGTTTGTGGTAAACCAATGAGAGATAATGGAGAGCGAAACAAAAACAAATGACAAAAAAGGTTTAATTAATAACTCTTATTGAGTAATGGTAGAGAGGGGATAGGAGAAGAGGATAACAGGAGAGAGTCAACAAGAAAGGTGAATAGAGAACAGGAGGGAGGGAGATTAAATAAATTCTCTCCTTCTGCCTCTGTAGCTCTCTCATTCTCATTCAGCGTCTCCATTTGGTGACATTTCCCCCGTGATTTTTGGTTGCTTGATAGGTTATTAATCTCAGACTTGAAGCTTACTGCGCTGTTTTGTTCAGTCAGAGTAGACCGCAGTAGTCTGAAGTGATGACAGATTTACATTTCATAAGCAAATATAGAAGAATATGTCCATTATGTCTCCTTTGTAGGGAGCATAATGCTGCAATAGTTTCTCTGTATATTGCTTCTGTGTGTTTAATATCTGAGTCTTTTCAAGGCCTCTTTAATGTGTCTTTTCCTTTATAACATCTTATAGATAAAGGAGCTCTTAGTAAGGTTGTGAGGAAAAAAAACATCTATTCATAATGTGTCATTTATTTTACGGAACACTCAAAGTTCTTTTTCAATATAAAGCATATATTATGTTCTATTTAGCATTTAGCTTTATAGTGTGTTTTCATAGTATCAGAGTTGATGGATTTCTCTGAAAATACATATGTCAAGGTAGGATGAGGTTAAAAAAACAAATCCACGTAAAATGGTGAAACCAAAGATGACCATGGCAGAGCCCAAGCTCTCCACTTCCTAACTGATTCCATCTGCAATCTTACTACTCTTAGATCTAGTCTCTAGATGGATGCTGGTGGTGGATACTTATGCACTGATTCCACTAGAGCCAAACAACGAAACTAGCAACTCTCAGAAAAAGGAAAGGAAAAAGGAAATGCTCCCAAAACATTGTCTTGAGCCACATTGTTCACCACACTAGAATGAAAACAACAAAGTGGCTGTTTTCCTGTTGAGATCAATCACTCTATCCCAGGAAAGGGATGCTTTGCTCTTACAAACTGCAAAGAGCTAAACTTAACTTTTTTTATGCACCATTACCTACCAAGTTACTAACAAATGGAGCTGCAAACCAGTTAAATTGAGACAAATCCTGCTAATTTATAACATCCACCAAAAACATATTCCACAAAGTAACCAGTCTGAAGAACAAAGAATAAATACCTTGCATGATGCTCCTACAGCATCAAACCTACAGTGCTGAAAACAAGGGTGACTAAACTTTACTGCTAGATAGCACCAAAACACAAGGCAGACATATAGAGATTTTGTGATTTATTTTGGAAATCCGTCTTGCTTGGGAAGACCCATCAGCATCCCATGAGCTAGTACCAGCAGCTACAGGTGCCATTTTGAAGTGATGACAAGAAAAAATAGTGACTGTTCATTTGAAAACAACAGTGGCAGGTCTTAAAGAGGTTAGCATGGCCAGAGCATCAGTTCCATCAGAACCACTAAGTATCTCTTGAGGTGCAAAAAAAATGAGGTGCAAAGAACAGCAGTAAAGGCTTTTCTTCGTTAAAGTGATGTTTTAACCTTTTTCCTGTTTGATTTACCAACTGGCTGTGCTGGTAAAGCTCGTCCTTGAGGTTGTGGTGTTCATTGGTCTGATTGGTTGGAGTTAGCTTGCGATGAGTGATAAAAGACAGATGGGTCCTCCAGTGACCTGCAAAGGTTTAATTTAAAGAGAGCTTCCTTTTTCCAGTTTTTATGACTGAAATCCCAGATGGGTCTCTAAAACAAACCATCTGGTGTGTTAGGTTAGCCAGCGCATGCTGTGGCAAACTATCAGTGACAAGTTTGACTGAACCACCTCAAAGAGTGTTTCAAAATGCTGTGATTTTTTTTATCACTTGTTTGTGTCAGTTTCTAAATAGAAAAAGGAGGTTGCTTAAATACTGCCAGACTGCTTGATAAAAAGTAATTTTTTCAAAAGACAGGGGATGCATTTGCTCCATTTTATGAAGATTTTGACATTGACTTGTCAAAATGTTGTTTATTTAAATTTGAATTATCTGTTATTAGATCTGACCAGTATTTATAACCAAAGTTTGCCATGTCTTTTAGATTCTGAAAAAAATGTCTTCTTGGCTATGCCACAGTGGAATACAGCAATATTAAGGAAGACAATTTTGGAGTTTAAATTTGCTCATGACCTTTGGCGGGAAGTTTCGTACACTGGTAAAAGTCAACAACACAATGTGGGACGGTGTTACTTTGGGTAAAGAAGGTTTGTTTAATTCTTTATAAATGTCAGAGTGGTAAGGTAGCTCCTCTGTTGACCAGCTGCTGCTGCCCCAGTTTCTGTTCAAAAACATGTCTCTCCCTCTCTAGTGAGGGAGTCCAACTAGGTTGATTTTGTGGTCCTCTTTTAATTGGCTGAATTCAAAGTTTAAGATACACATAATACACCGATGGACATATTTTCACATAGTTTCTAAGGACTGCAGCACAATCTTAAAAGCACTTGCTGAAGGAGGAAATTTACACTTTAAACTCGAACAGCCAGGGAACACTGATGTTGGCTAAACCAGTAAAATTAAGGCAGTTTCCTTTTTTAAATGTTTGCAGTGGATATTCATCCAGAAAACGTTGAACAGCAGCGGCTGTGGGCCAAGTTTGACACTGGAATGCTGGGTAAAAATTGACACTAAATAATATTGGTTATGGTACCATAAATGTTTTGCTACAACTTTCTTCTATTTTTAGTGTAATCTAAGCAAGATAAATCACATATAAGCCAGCAAAAATAAGGAAAACAAACCAAGTGGTACCACAGTTACACACAGGTTTGTTGCTGAATGCAATCTAAGCTAATTGTGTAACATAAAAATAAGCTTACTTCAGCCAATGTTCATTTATATTTAGATCCATTTTATCACGGACCACTCAGTATGCAGTGAAGTGATGCAGACTACTTTAGACCAAGTCAAGTAAATTATTGACCCAAGTTAATACAGTAAATATAATTAATCATTCTGCAGTAGCCTGTAAGTGCATGTTGTTGCATAATGCAGCAAGATGAAAACCAGGAGAGCAGCATACTAAACAGTGCTCCTCTGTCTTAATATGACTCTGATTAACAAACATGGAGAGCGTTTGCATGCTTTAGTGTCTCTGCTACTGCCAGTAAATATTGTATGTTTAGAATATGACTTCAGCAAGATTATTGTAATAGGATGTGGCACTTATCTTTGCCGTCTAATGAATATACTACTTGTACGGTTATCCTCAATATCAAAGAGAATATTGGTGTGTGTTTCAGCATAGGCCCACAAGAGAATATGAAAGGGACTTTTTTCACATGCTTTATTCCTCCTTTCACTGCTTTCTCTTCTATTCCCTCTCTCCCTCCATCTTTCTCTTTTCTCTTAATGGGAAACATCTATCACAATGAAGCCTCTGCCTTCTTTGCACACACACACATACTGAATCCACACACACACATTTACACACACTTACACTTAAAATAGCTCTCTGGTGGTGCAGCACAGTTTGAACAGAATGTATGTGTAACCCAAACATTTCCTCTGTGTAATGTCTGCTACAGCGTGTTCCCCATTTGTCGGTGGTATGCTGTGTATTATGGGAAATGAGCTACAGGGCAACTTTATTCACAGTGGAGCTTCACTCTCTCCGCCAGTCCTAGACTTTACAGTATGTTCAACAAACATGCACATGCTCACCAAAGGCCATCAATAACAATAGCCAGTGTTTGATCCTGGGTGTATTGTGATAAATTAGATGACTTTGTCTTTGTTTGCTTACCATGTTGGCAATAATCACCTTTAACATGACCTACATTGAGCAACATCAAAATATTTAAGACATTCAAGATCTAAGTTAATACAGGATACTGCACGTGTGTGCCTGATTATGTCCTCTGTTTTGAAGAAGTTGTTTAAAAATATGCTCACTAAATTATTTTTCCATAAATTAGATGACAAGATGGATAATACTGTTATGTCTGTGTGTTCTGTAAAAAGGTCACAGGCCAGCAGATGATTAGCTTATCTTGGCATAAAAACTGGAAATAGAGGCAAAGAACTAGTTGAGAACTTTCTCAAGATATTTTTTTCTGCCTTTGGACTGTGTCAGTCTCAAGCTGATAGCACCTCAAAAGCTAATTCATCGACATGTCATATCTTGTTCAATCACTGCTAAAAGTTCCAGTTCTATGGGGAATATGTCAGTATTTTGTCTGGTGCAGTGTCACTTTGCTGGCATACTGCTGATTCTTATAAGAGCAAATTAAATGCTGAGCAAATGTGCAGTAATTACAAACTAATATGAAAAATGTAAATGAACAATTTCAGTTGATTTAATATTAATCAAAGATCCTCCAGCTACATGATGTGATTATTTGACATCAAAGATAAATTTTGCAGTTAAGGCAAGAACATTTAGAAATTAATCTACAGGGATCTATCAAGCATTATGAGTTCAACAGTTGCCTTATATCAGTGATTCCAAACTTGTTACGAGCCCACAGAACAGTTGCTGCAAACAGAAAATCATGCTTGCAAGTTAGCATATCTAGTCCTCATGTACACATTTAGCCCTCCAACCCTGGGGCTTTGAGCTAAGCTGTGACCAGCCAGACAGCATTATGATATCCTGGAAAATCTGATTCTGTATTGTTTATAGCTGTTTACTGTGATTGGTTCATTTGCTTTTTGTTGATGAGACCAGTGATGTGATTGGTTGAGAGAATGTTCGTCACTGCACTCTGAGCTATTTTGAAAATGTCCAGCTATCTTTACAAGAAAGAAGAAATCATACTTCTCCATAGATCAACAGTTAATTTCAGGATAAAGAATAATGTGTTTTGTGTGTATGGGTCTGTGTGTGTGTTTGCATTCAGGCATGTATAAGCGCTCCTGTGTTTATGTGCGCATGTGTGTGTCAGTAATTATAATCTAAAACCTATTTAGAAATGAGCCCACAGGGAGTAATATGCTGCAGAAAACTGTAGAAGACAGAAACGCACTCAGACACACACATAAGAGATGTAACAGTGCAAAGAGAGAGAAAATAATATGGAACAGAGATGGACCCTTTTTTAATATTATACAAGATCTGTTTGCACATTAAGAAGCTGTAATGGGTAAGTAAATTACACAATTGTTCTGAGCCTGACTGTTTCATTTTTTTATTCTGTTTAATTTTGGAGTAAACAAACCTACACAAGAAGGCTTCTACTATCCTTTGCATCTGTTAAGCACTGGTCAATGTGTGATTTTATTGGCAGATAGTAATTGCACACAAGCATGTGCACACACACTGTACAATGAATTGCTTGTTGACACAATGAGTAACTGCAATATATTTTACCTTTGTAAGTTTCTGTTTTTGCTTTTATTTTTTATGCAGGAGTACAGGTACTCCTTTGGAAAGAGGTTAGCATAGAGCTCTGACAAGCAGCCACAACAAACACTTAATCTTGGTTTAGTTTCATTATAAATGTCTGGGGTTATAAATGGTAAAAATAAAATGAAAATATTACTTATGCGATAACTTTGGAGGAGGAGAATAGTATTAACTGTGAAATATTCATGATTATTCTGGCAGGATAATAAAGGTTTGACCTCCAGGTTAAAAAATTTCGAGGTCAGGGTAGCTTGCAAGTTTGCTGGATCAAGTCAAGGCAGAGGAATGTGAAAAATTGAAAACAAACACTCCTCGGCATAATTCTGATGCCTGTGCTGATGTTTGCTTTCCTTATGGATCAAGTTTTGTTAGATATGAAGGGACTTTTCCATCAATGTTGTTTCACTCACTCAACAAACATGCAAACATCTACAAAAGCAATGTTGTGGTCTGATGGCCTCAAACACGTTAAAAATACATGAACACTAAGTTGCAGCTTTGAGCTGTCAAGTTGTTAAGAGGGTTTTTTTTTCCTATATGATATGAAGTATCCGGGCTTTAGTTCTGTCAAATGTTGTGAAATTCTTTGAGAAACACAACTTACACTTTAGAGCATTTCCAGCCTTAAAAGCAACACAAATGGGGAATTTTGTGAAGAAGAATAGATAATATCAATAATGTATTTTCTTTTTCTTTTGCTGAATTTCTCCGGAGCTGAAACAGTTTGACGGCTGAGTGAGCATCAAAATAAAGAATTGTTTTCTTTGGACCTTGACTATCCATTTTGGAAACCCCCACCTTTAGAAAATACATTTGTATGTTTGTTTGTCTTTTGTTAGTGTGTGTGTGCGTGTTTTCTTTGCATTTCCTTGGAAAAACTGACTAGGCTGACCTGATTCTATCCAAAATTATATTTCCCACTATGGCTAATAACTCCTCTCATGCATATGCAATGACATATACGTTGACATAAAAAAAGATTTGTTCATCGATGCACTAATTACCCTGGCTAATGACCTTATTAGCATAACCAATTATGTTTAATACATCAGGGTGATTATGGCAGGACATTAAGCAGCTCAAGCGCTGGTTAATTCATAGTCTTACATTTCAATACATTAATGTTCATGTTTCATCAACAGTAGCCGAAACACAAAGTCCAGATTAGTGTTGCAGTAATTTTAGTAATTAACATTACTGTATGCACTGATTATTCTTTTCCCTTTAACTTAATATTACATATTTTATATAGAGCTCTTAAATCTAAAGCAGCTCATGTAATGCTCCGATTTAAAGCAAAATGATTGTTAAATCGACGTGTACAGTAATTAACCATTAATGACATGCCCTCTGAATACATTATTGACAATCATCCAACTTCACTCAACAGTAGACCATGATGTTTTAATGAGAAGGGTCTGATTCTCTTAGTGTTTGCTTTTCACAGGTGGACAGAATCTGGTCCCTTTTAATTGTTGCTTTTACTAAGAGAAACCCTAAGAACAACTTCAAGGAGGGATTGTCTGATGGTGTACTCTAACAGTAAAAAACAGTATTTTGTGAAAATTGTCTAAGTCATTGGTATGTTTTATTTTTAAAGTAATTCTTGACAAATTTCCAATAAATGTTTCTCTTACAGACTTGAAATGATGGATTACAATCGCAATCACAGTAATTGTCCAGTGGACTCTTTTTTTAATTGTTGTTTTCAAAGTGTTAACTGAATTTGAAAGAAAGCTTGTCACTGTAAAAAAGAGGGTGGAAGGTACACACTACCAAAAATATTGATTAAAATTTTTGGGGAGCTATTATTTAAGAGTTTGGATCTTTTATCTGACTCTTTTGTCACTACAAGTCACCTCTTTTAAAGACAAGTGACAACCCTTTCCAGTAACAGTCAATGAAAGCTGCCCTGAACAAAAAGGTATTACCATAAAAAATAATTTAGTGGTAATGATTGTTTTGTAAAAAGAATGTCACACTGGTTTGTGTGTTTAAACTCCATCATAAAACAGGACTTTATGACTGTTAAAGCTAAGATGGGCACTGACAAATGGGACCGTAGCGCTGCTTGTTGCTTCCTGGTTGGTGGCCATCAACCAGTTGAACCCACAGTTGACTCTAATTGGCCTGTGGAGCTAAAGCTGTAGACATTTATTATGTGTGACATTGATTGAGAGGGAGACAGTGTAAGGCATGAAGTGAAATGTACAGGCAGCAAATGGGTGCCAAGCAGTTTTGTATTGGAAAAAGGATTCAGCCAGTGGGGGTTTTGGGGCGTGGCCTACCAGGAAAAAAAAATAATGAGGAAAGATATCTGTGAAGAGAGATAAAAGAAGGAGAGAAAGATGGAGAAGATGAGAGGAGAGGAAGAAAATGCTGTTGAATGAGGGAAGCAGAGAGAGAAAGAGATGAAAGTATTCAACCAGCCATGTCACCTTTCTGACACCTCAGAATCAGCTGACTGACTGGCAGAAACACACACGCAAACAGTTTTTTAACTGAAGACAGCCCTTAAATGCATCACGCACACAGACACATGGACACACACACACACACACTGGGTGCTGCTGGCAGCTGCACAGCCATGCTAGTTGATGTGACAGTGTGTCTCTCTCTCTCTCTCTCTCTTTCGCTTCCTCTCTCTCACACACACACACACACACACATACACGCACATATATGCACACACTGTCAGTTAGTTGACTTTAATTGGTAGTGAATGTGTGTGAGTGACAGGTGATCTTTCCTAATGACAGAGCTGGTTAACTGAGGCACCCTGAGGACAGGATGGGAGTCTACTCCACGATTAGTTAAGCTGAGGAAGTGTGCCATCAATCAATCAGACAGGAAGGCAGGGGGACTTCATTTACATACCATGAACCTTTTAAACACCATTATTATGTGATTACATTGAATTTTCTAGCTACTAGATTTAATTTAAATCTGGTCCTGCATGTTTCAGCAGACCTACAGACCAGACTGAGCTTTTTTTTAACATCATGTAACAAATAAATGTCATTCTTCGTTTATTAAACTGTAAAATTTGATGCCATGACTGCTGTAAAGTGCAACTGGTGTACAGTACAGTTTCTGTTCAAAGGAAAACATTTAATGGCATAGATATCAGATGCAACCCACATACTGCAGATTGTACAACCTATATTTGTATACGGCTAAAAAAAAAAAAACCTGCATCTCCAGACCTTTTTACTCCTTAAGTGGGTTGAAAATTCAAAAAGCTTTCCTGCGGAAGGTATTAACTGATCTCAAAGAGAGAAAAAGATCTCAAAAATGTCCAGAGTTGAAATGCTGTTGAGTTGAAAAAATGAATCACCTGCAGTATAAAACCTTCTTGGGTTCACAATAAGTGATTTCATCTGTTTTTCACCATTGTATTTGGTGCAGCTGGGTTCATATTAAGGTCTATGCAGCCCAAGAGTTAACAGACCTCTATTTTTCCATATCCTTGCATATAAATTACAGAGAAAAAACTACAAATACTCAACATTATGACAGAAAATGTAGACAAAAATCTATTAAAGGAATAACCGTTTCCTCTCATTGGTTCCTTGCAAGAGAGAAGGTCTTAGAATCAATTCTCTTCTTTCCTCAATTAAAAATTAACAGGGGTTTTCATGTTTAATTTATTAAGTTCTCTTTTTGCAATGTTAATACAAAGTGTTTTTATTCAACACTCTGGGGTGTATAGGGATGTGTAGAATAAAAGCTAATGCATGAGGACCTTTGCAGTGGTTACTACAGATTTCACTACTAACAGCATAGAGTGAGGTTGAATGCACCTCAAAGGGCTAATACATACATTACTAACAACTTACAGGGGTTTGCAAATGCTGTTATAAAGCTTATGAACTGTGCGACCATTAGCAGTTTTTATGTCCTGTGATACACCCTACATTACTTTTGATTATGTTGAATTAATAACCATTGCACTTAAGAAATATTTTATTATAAATTTATTTATTGCAAAAAAATTTTGACCAGAAAGTATTTGTTTAGTTATAGGTTAAAAAAAACTCAAATATTCAAAGGCAGACTGGAAGATAACTTTTAAAAGCTACCCACCTCAGTCTCGTGTTAACTCACTGCCCCAGACTCAACTGCTATAAATCGCAGTCTGAGCAGGGATTTGATACCAACACCATTTAAAGGTATCTGGATGTCCACCAAAGCCTACCACATCTTGTTTGAATCTTTGACTTACATACCAAACTGTCTGTCTTCATGCAGCTCATTAAAAAAAGGTGAAAAAAAGGTACTTCCCATCGGATTCTGTCCCACTGCTTTAACAATACATTAACTACCTGTGAAAAAAAATGTCCAAATTGTGACTTTACATATTAAAGAAAATTCTCATGTGTCCTTGCCAACAGTGCCATGTGCCATCTGGATGGCCTGTACTTATCTGATAAAACAGGAGGTACCTTAGCAAAATGACTGGTTCCTCTCATCTCCCGCAGTCTCCTCCAGGGAAGGAACTGTGGTGCTCTGTGTGCATGTGTGCGTGTGTGTGGAGGTGTGTGGAGGGGGGTTATACCAGGGCAGGATACTAATAAGCAGTACTTTGTCTATGTATGTCCTTGTCCTAGTTTGGCATGGAGACACCAAAAGAGTGAGAGAGAGAACATCATTATGACCTGACAATGTACTTTGGGAACAAGATGTTTCTGAAGGTAATGTGACTCACGCACACATGCACAGTGCGAAAATGTGAGGTCAGGTTCATGTCTAGTTACATCTACAACCTTCTTTTTCTCATCAGTATGTGCACAAGGCAGAATCATGAAGTAAGGAATCAGCAATGAAAGAGCAGCCCACCACCATACACTGCTTTTTAATGTAACTTGGTATAAAACCATGATGAAAGGTGAGATTTTTGGATGCATTGTATTTCCTGCTTTAAAATGTTTAGCACATAGTATGGTCATTGTAATGCTGTGGTATAAGTGCACTAATGCACTTTGCAGTTTTCTTTTATGGAGATAATGGCAGTGGAGACAGTATTTATGTGTGTGAGCAGGAGGTGAGTGAGAGCAATGTTTGTAAAGCACTTTGAATTAAAGTGATTTATAAAAAAAATCAAGTTAGTGTGAGCAATCAAGTACAGAGGGAAATTGAAAAACCAAGTGATGTAGTCACACTGTTAGAATACAGGTGTGTACATGACAAAATTTGTTGCTTATGAACTGTTCTTTAAATATGATATATTTTGTTAGTGTCTTCCCAAACTGGCACAAATTACTTTTAGAAAATCACTTTTATGATATTGTTTTTATTTTTATTTTATGATAAACAATTATGTTGTCATATCACCTTTTTCTTTGCAACAAGAAAATATGGTTTATGAGGCACTAACATACAATGTCCCAATCACAGAGGAATCTAGTACAGAAATGTTTCAGTGTGTCAGTAAAGAAGGAATAGAGCATTTTTGGTTGTTTAGTTTGGGAGACTTTCACTGGACACAGCTTTTTTCTCTCCTTAAGGAGAATTAACAAGCACAAGCTGTTGTTTCCAGGTTATCATTTGCATGCATCAGTGAACAGTCATATATTGTTGAACCTTGAATTGCACACAGCGGACCTTACTGTTAGCTCATTTGTCTTTTTTTTAAGGATACTATTACAAAAGGTCCTTTAATGGAATATATTGCATAATGTTACTTTATCCCAATCTGGTGCACTGCTGTTGGAGCCTTGTCTTTCTGAAAGCTTTGACATATGCATTTTTGAAACTGCCCAAACTGAAGTAAACTGAGATTTCTAGAGAAAATCTTGCAGCAGAAAGGCAGTAACCCAGTTACTTAGTGTGTCCTTCACCTCCACCCCATCAGTTATTTTCTTGGATCAGCACAGCTTGCCATGCTTTATTACATGCTTGTTCTGAATAAAACCAAAAAAGGGTTTTATTTTACTCCAAGTAGAGAGAGTGCTGTTCTTTTACTCAAACCTTCACTTTCAAGGTAGAAGAGCAATGCTCTGGAAAGATGGATTAGTCTGTATCAGTCATTGCCTCCTACACACACTGATATAATCCATCATAAACACTAATCGTCTCACAGCACACACACACAAATATGACAACAATACTCAACTAATTAACACTGATAGGTAATTGGATTATTCACAGTAATTAGGACACTTAATTATGATCTTATTAAAGACAGGAAATTTCAAAGGAGGTATCAATTGCAAAGCCACTCAGAGAAGGAAAAAGAACAATGAAGAGAAGAAAGATAGTATGGGATGTAATGCAGCATTCAGTGTGGCAAAAAAAAAAAAGCCATATCATTTATCATTATACGATGGCAGTCAACCACAAGCTGTGGTGTAATTGCTTGGATGGTCAATTTACTTTCTCGTAGAAAAGCTGATTTCTTTAATAGCACTGATTCATTTCTAAATATCTTTTAGGTCAGACTTGCGAAAAATGTTTATATTATTAGAAAAATAAGGAATGGAAATGATTCAGCTCAAAGAAAATGGAGCAGTGTGTTCAGTGAAAGCACTTTAGCTGTCAATTTTAGCAGTTTCATATGCAAACTGTTCAACCCAACAGGGCTGTCAGAATGAATTCCCTTCAAATCAGTTATTGTAGTCATCCCCAGTGGACCAATTAAAAAGTAAATGTAGCGAAGCGCACATAGATCTCAATGAAACACACGGGGCAAAGCAGAAAGCAAATGTATATAATTATAAAGTGCAGGAAAGTTCATAGTGAGAAGTATGAATTGGGGGGGTTACCAAAGGTCAATACACACTCAGACTTCAATAAACTCATATAAAAGTTGCCTTCCTGTAACTTACTGTTGTTTGGTTCAGTGTAAATGAGAAAAGCTTGAATATTTAAGAGTCTGCATTGCTACAGTATAACATAATGTTTTTTTTTTTAAAAAAGGCAAATTTTAAGTGGTGAGCAATTTCAGAGAGGCCATCCCATCTATTGAGGATTCGATATTAAAGGATATTTTGGCCTGTTTGATTGGACTATGTGTACATGTCAGACATAAACAGCTTGGGAACCAATTGGTTAAGGGACTTATGATCTGGAAGCATGCTAACAACTTCCTGCTGGTTATACTATCTATTCTTGATAAATATAACTATTCCCATATTGTGAAGAACTGAAGGATAGGAAAGTAAAAGCATCGTTCCATCATGCTTCATCTTTTAAAGTGTCGTTTCTTGACTCCATACTTGATAGTTGTAGAGGAAAAATCTAGTTTACTGTATCCTCTTTAGTAGAAAAGACAAATCAACCAGGTGGACAACAATATCCTCTTCAAAGTTGATATTCCAAATAGTCTTTGAAAATGCCAGAGTGGCACAGTAACACACACAAACACACTCAAGTGAAAGAAAGCCTATTATGACACAGTGTATATTTAAAATAGCAGCCATCACTATATTCTGAAAGATTATGATCAGCTGACAAAATTACAATTGGAACATCTTTTAGAGATAAAGGGAGTCTAGAGGATTTAACAGACTTTACTTGCTGCATGTTCACACACACACAGCTGTAGGCTTGTGGACACACTTGTGCCCCTGTTCATGCGCAACCTCATCCAACCTCTATTCTAGCTGGTGGCAGAAGTGGACCACAATGTTGCCAAATGCAAAAAAAAGTAGAGGAATAAGACCTGTTAACACTGAAAGGTATAAATGTGGTTAATGGAAGATCTCCCTGAATAAATTTTCTTCAAAACAAGCTTCCATTCTGTTTTCTTCCTCTTCTTAAACCAGCAAATCACACACTACCGACTGAACTTTAGTGTGAAACAAAAGCAAGATGTTAACATAAGGATCTGTTTGGACCCTTGCTGACATGGGCTGATGACATCAGTCACAAACCGATGTGGATCCTCACAGTCACGCAGGTACAAAAAATCTGAAATGGTCTTAAAGGACAGAGAGAACTTGGACAGAGAGAGAGAGAGAGAGAGAGAGAGAGAGAGAGAGAGAGAGAGAGAGAGAGAGAGAGAGAGAGATGGGAAGTGTTTTCATTGCTTCTTCCTGGCATGCAATGGCTTTTAGTGAAGGTGCCACAGTTGAGGGAGCGGTCAGCTGAATTAAGTCACACATGCACAAACACGCACCCGCACACGCAATCAGCCCACACATATGTCCACCCACTCATACCATCACACCAAACTGACTGAGCAAATGAGACTTTCTCCCTCTCTTTCTCCGTCTCTCTCCACCATAGGATTCCAATTGACTGTGCCGTGATGAATATATCATCAGCCCATTTTGGGCGAACAACATGGCGGTTCCCACACGCTATGAGGCTCTGCCCTATCACTTTCAGTTAGATGAACATGGGGGTTAGGGCAGGACTGGTAGAGAATTCAAATATCATGCGTGAGATGGAAAAGAGAGAGAAATAATGGGTATGCATGAGAAATTAGGGAGAGAGGGTGAGTGGGTGGCAAAGAAAAAAAAATACAAGGAGAAAAGCCGAGAGACAAAGAAAAAGGGAAGGGAAGTGCCAGCTGTATCTGCCTGATCAGTTTCACTTAAGTTAAACAGTAGCTGTGGTAAATGGGGAATAGCTCTTGCTGCAGAATAATGAATAAAAAATTTGAAAAAGAACAAGAGAAAGAAAGACTGCACTTTGTAAAACTCTACTGATTAATTACATACTCATGGACAAATTGTTAATTAAAACACAAACCTTAATTTTGTCGTAATCTGGTATCCATTCATTCGTACACTAAATTCTCATTTTCTGCACCAGTGTCACTCATCATCTCTTTTACCTGTTTACAATCCACCGTAAACATGAACTCTTCACAGATAATTACAATTTTTATTTTAATTTTTGCTCATAATGTTTATGTTGTTCTGGACATTATTCTGGCCATGTGTATCAACTGTACTTAAAATACTGAATGCTTTAACGTATCAAAATTCTACTTTTGATGGAAGTTACTTACACAACCTCATTTTATTTCCAAGATCCATTTCTTCCACATTGCCTCACAATCATTTACACAGATGAACTCTGGCAAACTACCACAGCACGGCCTCTTGGGCTCAATTTTTCTTTCCAGTCCAGAGAGCCGTAACAACTTTCCAGTGATTAGCCTGCTGCTCCAGCTGTAGATTCTTCCCACTGCAGTTAGTTCATTGAGATTGTTTAAGTACACTATATGTACTCCTTCACTAAGTATCATGGAAGAACAATTTCATATGCTTGCCCTTAACTTTGAGGACTGACAGAGTACTAGAATGTCAAACTGGATGACTGCATATATTTGTTTTAAATTGCTTAAACTTGACATAAAATCTGTACATAAGAGTTGTTGTGAGAGTTGATCTTTAGCATAATTAATGCTCTTTAGTTGTTCTAATATAATGATGCTCGTTTGTAGGCAAGTGCCACTTACAAAAATGGCACCCAAGCTCACTGTGTGGGGGATGCTACTGCACTGCCTTCCGTTCACCACATCCAATGAGACAACAGCGTTAAAGCAGCTCAATGTATGAAACCATCATTCACACACAGGACTAATTGAGACTAGCCTTTTATAATGTGGCAATGTGTTCTAAGTTTAACAGAGGAGATTAATAATTCATTAATTTATAAACAGCTGCACAACACAACCTAGTTATATGTAAAAGCTATTTGCTGCTAGATTTTTTCCCCCAGTAGAACAGTTTGATGTGTATAATGTATAATGGTATAACTGTTATGTGGCCATCTGATGTATGTTAGCTAAATGACCAGTTCAGTTTAAGCAAACCAGACAAGATCTTTGATCACAATGCTGTTTCATAATTCTAACTGGAACATTTTTCAACTGCATTGCACAAAAAAGGTATATTTTAAGATATGACAAAAAATATGCAGATAACATTAATGAAAAAACTAGCCAATGGCATCGCTAGTAATTGCTTTGAAACGTACGTCTAGCCTGCTTTGGCTTTTAACTCTGAGACTGAAATTTTTCTGTGGTTGTAGAGAAATAAATATCAAGTCCTGCATTTGTTGATAGATGTCTTTATCATTTCTGGCAGGATTGTTACAGCTTGTGATGCTACAGTGACTTTCTGGTTTGAAAGTCAGTTGTTTTTTAATTGAACAGCAGTCTGAAACCAGCTGATAGTTGCTGAAAAACTTAGCTATGAATTTAAAAACTCACGGTGCAGTTCAGTTCAGCTTAAACTTGTTATTTGTACAGGATGAGAACCCTCACTCTCTAACCAAGCAGGCAGAAGTGTTACATGTAGCCTATTTGAACTCATGTAATTGTGATGATGGATGTTGCTGTATTTCTGCACCACCTGTGCGCACAGTTTGTGCTGTTTAATAAAGTTGACTGCCCAAAGGGCTGGTGAGAGACAGCAGACATGCAGCTGTATACAAACGCTTCCATCTTAAATGCTGATCATCTGCTACAATTATCTACGGGGAGCACACACATTCTGTGACACCGCCACTTTACTTTGCATTTACAGAAGAAACTAACACTCAAACACTCTATTTAATGCGACATCTGACACACACGCACATAACCGTATCTCGTGAATTTACAGCATCAGCATAGCTTCGTAAACTCATCATCGTAGCTTTATTAGCTCTTTGGTGCAGGGAAAAGACACCTGATGTGCTGGAAGCAGCCACAATAATACAAATACACAGACACACAGTCATCCACACACTGACATGCTTTTCGCTGTCACAGCACCTCTTTAATGGAGAAAGAGTACGCACACTTGACACAATCAAACACACACACACGCACGCAGACAAGGTAGACAAGTGTGGATGTGTTCCTCAAAAAGAATTCATGCAAAGTGGCAGGCCACCCTGCATATTTTTGCAAGGCATGCTATGCTCTCATACACACATGACCTGTCAAACACACACAATTTTAACACTCAGCAACTCATGCTTTTAGCATGCATACATTAGGTCACCCACGCACACATCAGAAAGGTAAAGTCTCTAATATACGATGAATGCACACACTGCAACACCTCAACCTGTGCACACCAAGGGATCATTAGAAATCTACCTTTCTTGCTGACAGGGCTTAGTGTGTGTGTGCGTGAGTGTGTGTGTGTGTGTATGTATGTATGTTTCTGTGAGAGAGAGATAGAGAAATTGAAAAGTAGGGCAGCAAATGACAAGCTCCATTTTTCATTGCTGTTAATTCAGAGACAGTAGGAACAGATGCCCTGTTGGGATACAGACTCACACACACAGAGGCACAAACCCTGTAACACCACTCCAACACTCGCACAAAAACTGCAAACACACAGGCCTTTGTTGACCCGTTCAATTCCAATTAAGATCACTTTCCAACATATTTGGGGGAAAAATCCACATACAAAAGCTGCGCCTTTTCTTTTGTAACTTGAAGTACACAGATCTATTTTGTCAGTGATTACCAAAAGAAAACTCCTTCTGACTTTGGTGCACACAGACCTTTCACTAGAGTCTGGGTCTGACTGAGGCTCAAACATATATGGCTGAATATCTCTGATGTTTCCTCAAACATTATCAAGCTGCTCTTTCACCAGATAACCAAGCAGGCAGGGCACAAGGACTGTGCTTGATATATCCAGAATTTCTTAATGAGAGAGAGAAAAAAATAGATGTGCTCCCAGACACTTTTTTATTTACTTATTCATTCAACTTTTATGCTGAGCAACCACTGAAACAAAATTTTAATGGTGGCAGAGCAGCAAGGAACACAGCAGCGTTCAGTGGCATTAAAGGCAACAGTGTTCTTCTACGGAGCAAGTCTCTCAGTCAGGTACCACGAGGTATTAAGGACATGTACAAATGAATCTGTACCACCAAATCTTCAAAGTGAACTGACTATGCCTAATCCCCATTTGTCCCTGAACTAATCAGCAGCTTTTAGCAGTGGAGCCTCTCACTGGTAACTAAAAGCACCCCTGTCGGCTGCGCCGTGATTCACAGAATGTTCCTGCCTTGATAAAAGCATATTAGAAGACAACGAAAGGCACAGAAACTTCAGCGTCATTATCTGATAACTCCATGGTAAATAATTTGATGATAAGCTGCTAACAATATGTGCACTGCCTTAAAAAGCCTTTTTGAATCAAACTAAACTTCAGGGTTTCCCGATGAGTTCTTTTATTTCATGCAGCCCAGCACAATCTCAACACTGACCGCATATTCACATACCGATTTACTATTTGTAGATGTGCATCTTATGGTGTTTCATTAGCACAAGGTTGACCAACCCTCCAGCCCCCGCCACAGTATCACCACCATTCTGTGGGAAAAGCTGAAAGTAACAGCTTGGAATCACAAAAGAACTGAATGTACAACTGATCCAAGTCAGAATCAGCTGCAAATGGTGTGAAAGTTGATGTCTTAACTGACTGTTGTTCGAACTGAAGCACCCTTAAACAGCGTGGCACTCACTTGCTTTTACTGGTTACAACACACAGAGCAGTTTTAATACAGATTTGTACCACTTAATCATAATTGTACTTGTTCAGTTTCTGTCGTCCTTGTTCCTTGTTTCCGTGTCACTGTCTCTTCAAGTACATTCAGAGCAAAGTGAAACCCACAAAATTCCTTGCCTGTGATTTTCATGACTATTTTACATACTGAGGAGCATTAAAACACTGATACAACCATGGGGCTTGAATAAATGTGAAAACACTTCAGAGTCGGTGAATGAGAATCTCTGAACTGAACTAAATTATATGATTGTAATCAGCAAAATGATTCATTATTTTCACATCCAGTTCCAAAATCTTGTAGAAAGTCTTGGAAAAGAGGCTTTCAGACGAACAAAATAATGACGTGCTTTTGGACTGAAATACACAATAAGTTGAGCATGGGTGCAAACTCTCAGTGTCAAAATACTTTTTTAAGGTCTCTGAATACTCTTGGTGATGCAGTGTATAGGTAAAATGTTAAAGTGCAGAGCAAAAACATGTTAGAATTGGGATGCGCTGGTTTAAGTCTTCTGTTTTTTCTGCAACTCACAGGGACTCCATAGACTCAAAAGACATTAATGAAAAAAGAAATAAATAAATATTTCATATAATTCATGTTTTTTTTGTTCATGTTTTTTATGTGGGTTACGGTCTGTTTCTCTGTGCTCCATCTATTTATGCTGCTCTGTGTCATTTGTGTTTTATGTTGATTATTTATTGTGCACTCAATTGGTATTCACCAATTCTGCACTAAAAAAAGAAAGATGTGGGAAAATGCATTAAATCAGTGGAATCTCTACATACAAACAAATAAATTTTAATTCTGGTCTTTAACATTGCATTATTTCAGATTTTTTTTGCCAAAGTTTTAATTGCCTACATGTAAAACTAAATTTTACTTTTCACAAAAGTTACTTAATGCTAAAGTTTTCACAAGCGGGCACTTCTTCACATCATTAAACATAGTGATGTCCATAACATGTGAACGGGGCTACACAACCTTAGAAGTTGTTCCAGTCCTCCATTCAGCCCCAAGTCTGGTTTTGTTTTAGTAATTAAAGCGTGTGTTAAACTGCTTGGAAACAAACAGAATGTCTGTCAGATGTGTTTTCACTTATTACAGCAACACCCCCCTCCTCACCCCACCCCCCTGTCCAAATATCACAACAGTGTTAATTGTGCTGATATTATGACTTAAAACTTAAACGATCCAGATTGCTAAGTGGCCTTCAGTCCGACTAGAGGCTATGTTGACACAGTTAGTTATCCAGTTTTGTCACCTAAAGATGTGTTGTCATACTGTGACTAAACACAGTGTGAATAAAGCACAACCCTTTGGCCATTCATTATGAGGGAAAAAAAACTAACCTTTTTTTTATGTTTTTTAATGCTAAGCTTCTGCCCTTTTTACACTTTCCATAACTTTTTTGTCATAATGGCTAAAATACTGCCCCACAACTTAAATGTGCCTTGTTGTCTGCCAACAACATGCAAATAAGAGTACAAGAAGCTGTGATGGTGTTGTGTATGTATGTGTATATGTGTTGTGGGACTGTAAGACTGTTGGTTTAATGCCAGACTCAAGCTCACAGTGTCAGGGCAGCACAGTGTAGCATCTGGCAAAGCTTGCTGATAACTGTAATCAAATCTGTTTTTTGTCTATTTAATGTATTTTGAGTACTTTTGACATATGGACTAAAAACAGCAATACCAATTATGTCAGCTGCCATTCATAAACCCAGATGGTGCCAACACTTTATACATTTAATACTGATGCAAATGGAAAATTATAAAATAGAGAGCTTAAGTCAAGCAATCTGATTGGTTGGTAACTTTGCTTTGACATAATAGCAATGTTGTGTAATTTCTTTACACAATTCTGTCTTATGCTGCAATTAAATGGCTCCTACTTGCTCTGCTTGTATCTGGATAACATAGTAAAACATATAAAGATACAGTTACAGATATAGTTACATTTCACACGTTTGACTGTAACAGGATGAAACTGTTCAAGATCACCCTTGACCTCCATGGTGGCCTGACTACGCAGGAGTGGATCGAGTTGCATAGATCTCTGCAAGAAATGAGACTTTTTTGATTCTTAGCTGCAGAGTTTTGTCCAGCATTCAGTTCACATGGACAGGGTTCAGCTACAGAAACAGCCTTTTCTGCTAGCAGCTGTATTGAACATAAGCCATCACAGCTTATATAGTTACACAGGACTAATATACTTGATTATTTGAAGACACAGGTTTGAGGTTGGTTTGACTGTGTTGGTAAGTGGTAAGCTCGGCTAGGTAAGCTAACAGCAAAACAGCATTAAGCCCCCAAGCTAAGATATTTCAGAGCTGTTGGAAAAAACTATTTCTGTCAGTTTTTCACAGAAGTGGACCCAATAGCAAAAACATCAACACAACAGGTAAGGAAAACGAAGAGGCAGCAAGAGCACAGGGACAGCAAAATAGAATAAAAAAACTGGACTAAGGAAAAGCGTAAAACTGACTAAAACAACAAACCGTTAAGAAACATTGAGGTCAGAAAGGATGGAGACAAGGATGCAAAACCAGGGAGCAGAAACAGGATCAGTGTTGATAAAAACAAAAAGACAGAGGGAAGACACATTGACTTTACACATACTGGGAGTAATTAGACACAGGTGGGGTAATTAACATGGGTTAAACATATGCGTAATCAAAAGAAGGGAGAAAAACAACAAAGACAGGAAGCAACAACAAAAGCTGGACAAAAAAATAAATCAATAAAAACAGGAAATAACTGAACTTTAACTGCGAATCATAATAATTTCTTTTTCATGAATGTTTAATAAACATGTTAAAATATATTTTTATTAAGTCTACTGATAATGAATTAGGCTGAACAACACTCTTTGGTTGTGATATAATCACAGCTTGTCATCGCCTATTGATTAAATAAATACTTAAAGGGCCAATTGAAACAGCATCCAAACACATTTCACACACACACACACAATAAATATGCATCTGTCAAAATCACAGCTTAAACACTCTCAGTGCAAGTGTTTGTAAGATAAACAACAAATTACCGTTTATGCTCATGTAAGCAATCCAACCACGCATTTAGTTTTGTTCCCACATACTGTACATACCACAAGAGTCCAATTAAGACTGCACTCTCACCAGTGGTGTAATGGTTTCGTCTAAGTAAGCGTTTGCGCATTAAACCCCAAGACACTCCACCACAACCGCAAAACAAAATTTAGAAACAATATTGCTAGCAAGTGCAGTGAGCAGTGTTTCCAGATGTGCAGTTACACCCAAATGTGGTGCTTTTTACTTGATTGAGTGGGTGAAAATGGTTTGGGCAGCTTGGCCTACTTTCTTACCATTTTGGGAAGTTTCCATGAATAGAAGTAATAAACTATGAATCTACCTTTTCTGTTTTTTAGATATATTCTCAGTCTCTTCTATGTTGTGTAAGCAGTTGGCAGTTTTGCAGTTGAAATTATTGACAGAGAATTGATGACTGTCAAAATAATATATTATAGTACATACAGACCGAAGATGTTATGGTAAATTATTTTTAGTGTCAAAGTTTATTAAAATTATCAAAGCTTCTGTCCCTCTTAAAATGATGTTTTGTTTGTTTATGAAAGGTTATGAATAGACTTGAAGTTTGAGTTTTTTTTCAGTACAGGAACTGGAGTTTGCCTAAACCTACAGTCTTCTACAAAACACAGGACTGCAGATGGTTCTTATACAAGCTGTATCCACCATTTCAATATGTACTATAACTATAATGGTGGTGTAATGCATTCCATAAAATAACTTCAAGTCATAACTGTAATAACAATTACTAACTCAACATTGAGTCTGTGTTGCAGCAGCTTGATCAGAAACTCAAGTAACTGGCTCTTCACCTGATCAGTTGTGATCAGTTGTAATAGTTTAGAATTGGTTGCTCTGTAAAGTAAATAGTAAAGTAAATAGTAAGTTAATAGTTTTATTAAACAATTATTAAACACTATCAACATTTAAGCAAAAACACAATCTTTCCTTAGTTCAGAAATTGATAAGACATACGCTTAATTAAGGTGCTTTTTCCTGTCAGAGTCCTGCACCTGCTTCCACCTTGACCCCCTCCTTGTGAAAACAGCATAACTGCAGTGATCCGATTAACCATTCATGTGTTGTGCAGACAAAAAAGGCAGTTCTAGTGTCAAAAAAACATTGAAAAATTATGTCTTTGTACTCAAAGCTAATACATTATATCTTTTTAGAATTGAACAATGTTCTCAAGTCAAGTAAAAGGATGATATCCACACAATGAACGCTACTTCTGACTCTTAAAGTGAGTTACACCTATATGAAACCACAAACACTGTTAAGAACTCACTGAAATGTCTTGAACTTTCTGATGAACAGATCTGTTGTTAGCATTCAGATGAGGTTTTATTTAGTCTGTTATCATCCTACAGCCCTACAGTTTTTTCTAAGTGGGTGAGGTTACTTCCTGCAGCTTTCCTTGCCAAGATCTTCCAGCTGGATATTTGCCCACAGCCACACAGAGCTCCGAACTGACAACCCTGAGCTGTTCCTCTTGAAACCTGGCAGGAATCACTTTCTGCATGATTTCTCTACCACCATTGACAAAACAACAGGCACTCCTGCCCAGACTGCCCACAAACTTAGACTAATTCTAGACAACCAGCTGTTGTGTGAGTCTCACACTGCAGCCAAATCCTGATCCTGCAGGTTTTCACTCTGCAAAAGCTGTCAAATCAGACAAATTCTCACCATGAACACTGACCAGCTCGAGCTCTAGGGTTGCGCTCACGCTATTTCATTTTGTTGAAATTGCTAGCACTTCCTTTTTCGTGCATTGCAATCGATGGGGAGCAGCTTGAAGATGGACAGGTACCAGCTGCTTTCAAGACTACACTGCCCTTTGAAGAAATCACATGGACAGGCCCTGAAGAGACAGCTCATCGTATGACATTTGAAAGTTGCAAAAGAAAACAACAACCTGAAAGAAAACTGAGGAAGCAGTTGTAGAAATGTGGCTTCCATTGTGCAGTTTAATGATTTGAGAGTTGCACATAAGTACTGTTTGCTGAGTGAGATGAATTGAAACAGAGCAGCTTTTTATCATCAGCACAAAATGCAGTGGGAGCAGCACTTTTGCTACAATAAAAGCAGAATAATGTGAATCTGTGCCCTCAGACAATTCCCATCTGGTGTGCTTAATTTCTCTCTCTCTGTGTTTCTCATAAGCTTCACACTACACAGCTCATTCAGAGTCTTTTTCTTCTGCCCATATCTACCTTTGCTATTCAGAAAATAAGCAAGACTTTTCCTTCTATGTTCCTGGTGACCTGAACTCTGCACTTTACTTTATTTGCTTTCATGTTGTTCAGTCAAGCTAAGCATAAAAGACTGCAGGAGGAAACAGGAAGCCTTTCTCTGTCCTAATGCTCACGAACACCCTCAAAGCTGATTCACTGATACCTTCTCATTTGTTAAACTCATACAGAAAGGAACATGACCTGCACTGTATCCAGACAAACTGCACTGAAGCAATTGGTGGACAACAAATTGGGTCTGGCAAGTATGGTTCAGCAGCTTCAACACCAACTTTCCAAAACGTACATACTGTTTTTATATATTCCACACATTTGCAACATTTGTTTACAAGTTGAACAAACTTGATACAAATTGTGGAAACCTACAAGACATCTTGACAGAAGTTAGGTGGTCTGTTCTTTAACTTTGGACTAGAGGCTCTACAGATCCACTTTTTTATATGTTTTACTGGGTCTGGATCTGGGTCCTGTTCTATTAAAACTGGTCCCTCTCTGCTTAGCATAACATGTAATGCTTGAAGAGATCAATAAAAGTGATGTAAGTAAGTAAGAAGTGATGGGTATGTGTGTGTTGTAACAATTTATTGCATCTGGGCCAAATAACCTGTGTGAACAAGTGCTCCTTTTTCAGGGTTGAACATTCAGATGGAGCAGAGATCAGACATATTTTGGAGACCATAGTAAATTAGCAATGGTAGTGTTAGCAGAGGTTGCAACAATTAAGCCTTAGGCATGCTGTTTTTACTTTTAAAGCTTCACATGGCATATTTTACTGAGCATTAGAGTGAGAAACTTTTACTGTTTACAAGGTACCTATCATAAACACAACATTTATTCTAAGCCACTGTGTGTAGTTTTTAAGGGTCTGTGTGTTGGCTCCACTCAAAAAAGGCTTAAGTGAGAACAGCACTTCCCAGTCTTGTTTCTTGTGAACTATTTTCTACTTTGCAGTGTCAAAAGGGTCTTAATAACAAAGAGATGTGCTCTAAACACTAGCTCATAATTAGTTATGATTTGTGTGAATGTGGTGAAAATGCAGCCTGTGTTTAAGCAAAGCTTTCCTATTGAATGCCACAGTCCAGCTTATCCACGTTTGTGCTGCAAAACACAAGCTCAGGTCATCAGTTTAACAAGCACACACACGCACACACACACACACACACACAAACACCTTTGTGCATGTATGTGTGAGCAGAGATGGTGTCATTACCAAGGTCAGCAAGCCACATCCTAGAAACATTCAAGGAAGCTCAGCTGCACAGATTTTACTGCTGTATTAACTAAGAGTAAGCTGTTTCAGAGTAAGTGTGAGGGTAACTGTGTTATTGGAGTGGAAAGAAGATGGAGTGAGACGCTTTGACAGAGAAGAAGTGTGAGTGTGTGTCAAAAAACTAATACTGCATTAATAGCTGCACTGAGACCTCCAAATGACAAAACAATTCTAAATACAAACTAACAAGATGAATACCAGACATTCATTAAATCAGGGTCGCAGAAGAGCATCATGAACACTAAATTAGGGAGAATTTAGGAAGTAAACATGTTAAATAAGGTGCATTGGGTTTAAGCTCTCTGTACTGTGACGGTCATAAATCTACACAGGTGGCACAAATGGCAATGTCATGGAGGTAGTTGATTTTCTGAAAAAATATTTTTGGGGTGCAACAAACAGTTCAAAGCTTTATTCATAAGGTTGTGTTTAAATTCAGAGTGAAGCATATCAAGAAAAAAAAAACCTGGAGTCACACTGGATTCTGCTCTGATCTGAAGCCGTTTTTTAGGGAGGAGTGTTCAGAGGGCTTTTTTATCTTTTGGGATTAAAAAGAGGATTTATCTGAACTTGAATTTATCTGCAGTAGTGAGCTGCAGAGGGCTAACCTGTACTGTAATTAGTCTCTCTTTGTTGACTGCTTAATGGAGAGGAAATGTACTTTCAGAAAGGTTTAGAGAGGAGAGGGAATGCAGCTAAATGGAAATTACTGAAAGAACCAATGAGTGCTCAGTTCCGTCTGAGGCTGAACTCAAAATGAATGCAGAAACACACAATAAATGCTGGGACTCTTTAGCTTACACTCTCATATAACATTCTGTCTCATAGTATTCTGGCTCGAAAAAAAACTAAAATAGTCCTACGACCAAAGTTCTTCTCGTCTTATGCAAGAAAAATCAAAGAAAAAATTAACGGTTATTTTTTCTCCTGTTTCTAAGAAGAGGTTTGGTATGATAACATGACACTGAAGCTTCATTAAAAGCCTCAATGTGAACCTTGACGGTGGAAATTATATATAAAAAACCAAAAACTTATACAGCCCAACAAATCCGACTGACTTTGCAATCACTACACTTGACCTACAAGAAAACGACATGTTTGTATTATCAGTGCAGACATGTCAGCGTGCTTATATCAGTTTTCACTTGTATGTGTGTGAAATGACAGCATCGCATAGCCACAGGCTGTTTACTCTTGTGTTGCAAGTACACACTTCAAGTACACATGAGCTAGCTCAAAATTTGTTCATTCAGATTAAGATAAACAAGTTTCGTTCATAGTTCACGTTTTAATTTCTGATCTAAATTCAAGGGCAAAAATAATTTACTAATTCACATCCTTTCATTATTTTTTTTTATTCTTTAAAACAGAGTAATTAATTTTAAATACAACCTACTATACGGCCCAAGCCCCACACTTGTTGCTGCACACCTCAAACAAATATAGCTACCATTACTAACATAGAAACACACATACACAGACAGAAATTACTTTCAAAAGCCAAAACAAACCATGTGGGTATTTATTGTACCACTTAATCAATGTGGATATGACTTGTTTGACTCTGAATTTTCCCCTCACCTCAATGTTTTTAATGTGTTTATTGTTTTTCACTGCATTGTTTTGGTTTTCAAAACCTACAATTTTGTCTTTGTTTAACTCTTAACATTTTCATTAACTTCATTTGTATCCACAGAAAACAGCTGGTGTAACTGACAAACGTCTCATTAACAGAACTAACTTGTAAACATAGCAAAGCTTTTAGCAACTAAGATGCAGCTGGTGATTTAAACAGAGCTACAAGCCAACAAGTTTGCTATATAACATTCTAAGGTTTTATGTGAATGTGGTTTATAACTTAATGCCATCAAAAATCTATTAGTTCTGTTTTAAGATAAATGGTGTGTGAGTAGATAGCTTTGAGGAGTTCAGGGGGACAAAAGTGCAGGGCACGGACTGGTGTTAGGTCTTGATAAGTAAAGGTTTTTATCATAAAGGAGGATCAGGGTGAGGGGTTGATGGCAGGGGATTGGGATTCAGTGGCAGTAGGGGTGAGTGATGGAAATAAAGACTTGTGGCTGGTGTGGGAAGGAGGGAATTAGAGGGAGCATGGCAGGCAGGGGTAGCTTGGAGGTTAGGAGGTTGCTGGCAGGCAGACACATGAGCAGGAAGACAAATAAACCGGTGATGATGCCGGGACACAACAGAGACAGGTGAGTGCTACGAAGTACAAAAAAAAAACTGAATACAAGCGAAGTCGTCCTTGACGCATAACTACCACTGTGGCTGAAACAATGATCTGCCGACACATTGTTGAAGAGACGGTGTGGATATACTGCAAGATGATGAGCTGATTAGAGGCAGGAAAGCAGGATGAACAGAGCTGGGAGCCAGGCGAGTGATCAAGGGAGGCCGTGACCACCCAAACACACACAAAAGACACACACGCATGCACAACACAAACATGGGCAGACAAGGGAGCACTGGGAACACAGTGAAGGGAAAACACTAAGATCACTATGGAATTAACTGGAGCACAGCCATGGCTGTTACATACAGTATATCTGACAGGATGTGGGACATTGTAGGAGGACGAATAGGGGGAAAAAAAGGAATAAAAACAATAAATAAATAAATAAAAACCTTAGTAATAAGACTGGTGTTATTACAGCTGTCCATCTCTCGCCCCCACTTTGACCGAGTTACACAACAAGAATTTTTTTTTCCTTTTATCCAACAGTTATGTGAGAGGCAAAGGGGACAGAAAACAAAAACAAAGAGCAGCAAGACAAAGAGAGATCAGAGGGAAGAAGGATAAATTGAAAACACACTGTATGCAAGGACATAAAAAAGGTGAAAAGAGAATGACAAGTGATACAGAGGGAGGACGGAGGAGGAGTAGGGGGAAAATGTAAAGCATGGGAAAGGAAATAAACAAGAAAGAGTGAAGAAAATCAAAAGAAAATATGGGAAGGATTCATGTGGTAAACAGGAAAAGAGAGAGAAGCTGTATCACTATGACTCTAGTCATGTGTAACTGTGTGAGCTGCTGGTGAAGCTGCAGAAACATGATTATGTTTAGAGCACACACACACAGAAATACACACATTCGCATGAAGGCACACAAACACATGCACACACACGCAAATACACAAACACACACACAGACCACTATTTAATCAGGTTGCCTCAATACAAGCATCAGAATTATTGTACAATAGTAAATACACCCACACACACATGCACGCACACACACACGCACGCTGGATTAACCTTCACCATAAAAGGACACAAACACACACACTGACAAACACATAATAAACAGGAAAAGGGCAGATAAGATTGGCTTATGATGACGATAAAGATGCGTCCAAAGAATCAGCAGGTTAAAGCCAAGCCATTTAAAACATGGAGCTGACATCACTGGAAAGCAGCCTCGTGCTCTGCTGACGTGTGTCCATGAGTGGCAAAACCACATGAAAGCAAAGTATCACTCTTTCAGTAGCATGATTATTATTTTCCAGTCCAGTTTCTCCTGTTCAAATGTGTATCCTTTCTGCTAGTAGTTCAAGCAATGTCACGTCCTTCGAAAAAACCACAAAAATATCCCTAGTAAGCTTCTTATACCATCCTTCCAATGTCCCCTGTGTTGAGCTTTTGCAATGTCTTGAACCAAAATGTCTTTAACATCCTTAAGACTTTTACAAAATTAGGAAATGCAGCAAGAATAAGATAGGTGTAGATTAAATGAATTCATAAAAAGTCCTTCAGGCACACACTACAAGTTTTTTCAGGCTGCATTTTAGTCAAGATTGCTAAGAGCTCTATGTATGATAATATTTCCCACCTGTCTTTGCATAAAATGTTATTTGTTTTTTTGTTTATTTGATTTGTTTTTCCAGTTGTGTTATGTAAAGACATGTGTCTTGTGCAGTATGAGCTGCCAAAACTGGGATTTGGAAGTGGAACTCTTTGAGGAAAACCTCAGAAATGTCTGAATGAGCTTATTTCCAAACACTCAATCCTTCATATGTTACAGATGAGTTGGAGGCTACAGGTGATTTCTCATCCAGAAGTGTTATCCTCCTCCTGAACAGAAAGGTGCTGCAGAAAGTTTGCCGTGCTACTTGTACAGAGACTGAAGACAGACTTCAACATGAAAATTACAGTTTTTATACAGCACCAAACCCTGCTTGCAGCTTTCAAAACTAAATTCAATTTTGAAAAAGTGCACAACAATATAAAACATATCAGGTATTTGAACATGCTCACAGTGCATAACATACATAAACCACTTCCACAAAATGTTGCCTTTTCACTTCAAGATGCTACTGTAGTTAGCCAGAAATCCTACTCAAGTAAAGCAGGAGTTTTTATGAAACAATATACATTGCTTTTAAAATGGGTAAAATGTATAATCCTTCATCTTTCAGCCTCCCCTTTAAACGCAGGGGTGGCTGCAGCTCAGGGGGTAAGCTGGGTCTACTTATCAGAGGGTTGTTGTGAAGTTGCTTTGATCCCTGACTCATCCAGTCTGCAGTCAAAGTGTCTTTGGGCAAGATATTAAACCCCAAACTGCTCCCAAAGTCTGTTCCATTGTTGTGTGAATGTGTGTATGATTTCTCTATAGTTGGCACTGTGTAGAGAAAACGCCTGCCATTAGTGTATGAGTGAGTGTGTGTGAATGGGTGAATGCTGACTCGTGTTGTAAAGTGCTTTAGGTAATCAAAAGCTTAGAAAAGAGCTTTGTAAATGCAGTCCATTTACCATTTTATGATATTCTATTCTGAAACATCTTTCGTGCATATGATCTTTACAGACACAAGAAGTCCAAGGAAACAAGCGATGCAATTAAATAAATGTTGGATGGATATGTGTTTGTGGCGTGGGTGAGTTATGTAAAGTATGTGCATGTATTTATGTCTGTCTACATTATGTACAGCACACAAACAAACAGGGAGATTTTTTCACTCTCAGAGCTCAAATGCTCGAGATAAGACAGCCAAGAGGACATTGAGTACAGTTTGAGTTTAGGAAGCATCTGCATGACTTGAAGAAGTTTTCAGCTTTGTGACAAAACTTCCTCATGCGGTTTTCTAGAGGTTTCATGTCTATAATTTATAAACCCATGCAAGACAAGAGAAAAAAAGGAGTGGGACGGTAAATAATGTGCTAGCTAGCCACATCTTATATAGGTCTACAAATCCAGTGGGCTTCATTTATCAGATTAGGCATTATAAAGCAATACAATACATTTAAATTTATAATACAATCCATTTACATCTCATTCAGAATGACACTGATAAGACTCGTCTGTGATCATTTTAAACACTTTTTTTAATTATTGTCATGAATCCAAAGCCAATTTTGACACATTAATTCTTTTATAGCTCTACTTTTACATTTCTGTCTCCACTTTTAGCATTGATTTGACTTTAACCAGCACAGCAGACATCAATGTAAAGATCTCAGTGCATAATTTATTCTTTATCATGCTCTGTGTGTGAATTTTAAATAAAGAAGAGTGCGTCTCCACCTGCTGACATACACACAGTTCAGTTTCATCACTTTAGCTGTCGGTGACAAATTCAGATGGATACAGGGGGAGGATGCGTGTGTGTGTGTGTGTCTCAATAAGAGAGAAGGGAGCGTGTTTGTCTGAAGACATTTCTCACAATTATAATCTATTTATAATTACCCATGGGACCCATGTAGTTGCTGGTTTCGTGCTTGGCTCTCTTCAGTTCCTCTCTCTAACACACATAAACACACACACACACAGACTTTCTCAGCACTACATTAATATACCTCTAAATCACTTTCTATTATCGTCAAAGTCAGTATTTGGAACCATAGCGTGTCCAAGCTTCTCTTCCTGTGAACTTGCCTCCCTACTCTGTTCCTCCTCTTCCAGCTTTTTCCAGTGTCTGCTTTCTGCTATTACAGCTAAATTTTGTGAGTTAGAAATCAATATTCTTTGCATGCCACTTCATAAATAAAGAGGAAGTGACTTAAATAAGTTTCTAAGATATTGTAAAGCCTTTTGGCAGCAAAATAGAATTTGTCGGTAGGAAATTAAGCATTTCAGATTCAAGGACAATGCTGCAGCACAAAGTCTTTTTGGCTTCAAGCCCAAATCAAGTATTTTAATATGCTCATGGTCAACATGCTAGCATGATTATGTTAACAGGTATAATAGCTGTTAATTTTTTAACATACTTATATACTTGAATTTTCTATTTTGAATGCAGAAGTGTTTTTAAACTCACAGTTACAGCAAAATGCCATGCACTTGGTACTATAATGTCGAACCACTTGTCTGGTTTACCTGAAATTCCTTGAAATCCCTTTTTTATTTTTTTCATTGTAGTGGTGTGCAGTAAACCTTCACAGTTTACTGCACACCACTACAGTTGGCTGCTACAGGGGGTGTTGTCTGCCAGACTGAACCACCAAGGAGACAGCATGAGGAGAGCAGAGGACTTACATGTAAAATCAGAGGTGGTTTATAGCTGGATGTATTGAGACTAATTTTGATCACATTTGCACAATTAGCTATAGTAGCCTTTAATAAGTGTACTATGCTGTAAACACCTTGCAAAATCAACTTTATTGTTCACCAGCCAAATGACTAACAACTGTTCCAATTCACCAACTACTAAATAAATTACCAGTGCTTTTTTTTTTTTTTTGGCTGGAGAGTGAAGCAAATATGTGCTTCCCTGCCTATTTTACCAACATTTGGTTGGTGAGTGGTGCTTTCCTGAGGAAAATATTTTGGTGTGTATTTGTCTTATGTCATATTGCTTGGTGTCCATAAAAAAACATCATTCTGTCACTGTTATCTAAGACTGTATTATGCAGGACTCTGGTGTTGGTGATCCAATGTTCCCACTTAGGCCTTTCTAACATCCACATCACAAAAAGAAACCTTGTCTGGACTATAAGGAGGAGGTGGAGGGCTAGATGCTGCCTTTGACACTGCATAGTTGGTCATAGCTTTAGCTGACCAGATCTGTGTTACTCAAACATTTCTACAAATGTTTTTGTGCTAAAACTAGTGCAGTCTAAATCACTCAATGCAAACAAATTAAAGGAAAAGTATTTTCAGTGCTCACAGTAAGTCACATAAATACAGATAAATCCAACAGAAATTACCATAATCACTAAAACAAACAAACTGGATAAAACTTTCCTAATGCTTTATTCAGGCTACTTTCACATCAAAAGTGATTCTCATAGAAAGCAAATTAAACAAAAGAATATATGTTACTGTCAGGACTATGGAGAGATCACCTATAAATGAGACGCATTGTATACTATAACAAGCTTCATTCAAGAATTACTCATTATTATATGCTTTTACTTCATACATTCTGTCTTTTGGCCAATCTGTAATCAACTTGACATTAATGCTAAGATCACCGCAGACCTTCATGCTTCTTATTTATTTATGAACAAATGAATCGTGTTGTAAAACTGCCATGCTTTGCAGCTCATCTGAGTGACCTGATGAAGCTGATGAAGTGTTTCTAGACAGGCCACGCTCTCCACACAGTATGAGAAACCTTCTATAGAGAAAGAGATGCCTAGTACGGGTCTTGTTTTTATCATGCAGAGACCTGGAGACCACACAGCAACCATCAGCATCACAAGTGTGCGTGTCCACAGGAAGATGCCTCTAGATGACAACTGTTCCATGAGAGCTCCATTACCAGAAACAGCCTCAGTAAACCAGTAAACCTTCATGCTCAGTGAGGGACACAATCTGGACTTTTCTGAAAACTTAGCATCTCTAGGGCACTAGAGCTGTGTGTCCAAGACAAAAACTTGGTAAAGGGCTTCACAGTGCACAGTATGAGAAAAATACTGTGTTTATGACCATTAAAGTACAACAGTATTTTCTGGTAGAAACTCACAATTAAAGTATTAAACTGAAAAAGAGCATAATATGTTTCCTTTAATATGATTCTTCATTTCAGCAGAAAATTTTAAAGAATTAATGACAGGGCAGGTTTAACTTGGCAAACTCAATGAGATATATGACTCCCTGCTTTCTATCTCCCCTTCCTTCATATTTCATCTTCTCTGCCCTTTTTTCTTTTGCATTGCTCACACACTTTTGAATAATTAAGATGCAATAAATCCCACTGTCACATCAGTTTTGCAGACTCCATCTTCTGCCTGTGTGTGTGTGTGTGTGTGTGTGTGTGTGTGTGTATGTGTGTACTTTCTATCTTCTCTGTGGCTGTGAGACTGCAGCTGAAAAAGTGGAGCGAGACCTTATATGTGTGTTTGTGTGTGTGTGTGTGTGTGTGTGTGTGTGTGTGTGTGAAAGAGGACTACCAAAAAGCTTCAAAGGCGCTCTTTAGTATTGAAAGAAGCCTACTTTATTGATTGTGACACTTTTCAGAAATGCCATGCTCTTATGCCAAACAAAAATCCATGACACACCACTGATTTGACTGTTGTTGGAAATGTTACCGGAATCCTTGCGGAGGCACGGAAAGAGCATCAGAATGGAATAGCTGTGAGATGAAAGCACCGGAATAAGCTCAAAAACGCTTCAATCCAGCTTTTCTTCAGCTGTTGCAGGTGATTTTGTTTGGTTTTCACATTCTTTACACTTGAACACATCCCCAGGGCACACCTGAGTACACACAGAATGCACACATCCTCGCAGGCTAAGCTCAAACACTCATACTCAAATGCCCAGCTTTTGGGAATAAATGGTCAAACCCCATAACCGCTAATGCAACTAATCTTCATTTCACGCAAAGAGACATACACACTCATGGTGTGTCTGTGGTGAAGAGATAACCCAGAAAGGATTAGCTATAACATGTTGAGCTGTAAAAAAATACACCTTGGATGTGAGTGTGAGTGTGAGAGAAAGCGAGGGAGATAGTTTCAGAAGAGAGGAACTGGGGTTTGTCAGCCAGAGGCGCTTCCACACACCACTGCCACTGCAGTTACTCAAAGACAGTTATATTGTCTTTTTTTGAGAAAATTTGCAAAGACTCATACAAATTATCACCAAACCTACCAAAAACAATTATACTTCTCCAACCTGTCCAGTGTGTTTTGTACTCACACAAAAGGTAAACAATAGGAAAGATCATTTTTCTTATAACATTTGAATCATGCAAGCATTTCATTTCAAAGTTTTTAATGGTTTGTTGGGTTGGCAGGGCTTAAAAGAAGCAACTCCCAGTGTGAATGAAGTAAAAAGAGAAGCTAAAAAAAGAATAGAAAGAGTTCAGCCAGAACACCATCTGAAAGTTTTTTGGCAAGAGTTTTTCTGGAGTCCAGATAGAGACAGTATGACGAAAGCTGGTCATAATGTCGAGAAGCAACATAAAGCTATTTTCAGGTTCATGCTTATATTGGATGCTAGCCGGCTCAGCCACTGAAAGTCCCCTGTGTGTATGCTCTATCGGCCCCACAATATGGAAGCTATGTGGGAGGTCCAGGTACTTTTACCACATGAAAGTCAAACTTTTTGGGCTTCATGCACTGCTGAGAAGCTGTCATAGGAATGAGAAGGGACTCACTTCCTACAACATATCCAGTTCTCTCAAACACATCCAGAGGTCAGTCCTGCCTCTTTTTTTTCTTCCGTAAATATCTTTAAATAAAAATCCACTTCTGACCCTGAAATTTCACCACTTTGCACCTCAGAAGCTGAGCTGTATTAGTATTGAACTTGATGCCAAACTGAACACTAATGTCACAGCTTTGTAATGATCTTTGTATGATTTGAGAAAGTGAGTTGCAGTTGCGATTAGAGTTGCAAAGCAAATGAAATCCAGATATTTTCATTTTCACACTGTAGCAAAATTGTTGCATTTATATCATGTGTACCGAGTAAATTTATACACAGCAGCAATACACAAACCTGCAGGGATCACAAAACAGAAACGTGCCTCATTTAACGACAAGGTTAATTTTAGTAATAAAAGTAATGATAGTTGAGCTAGTGTTATTGTGTAAACAACTATTATTCTTGTTATTTGTCTGTTTTCTGTCCTACAGTAATACTCCATTAGTTAAATTCAGCAGGTTAACATAGAATATAACAGAAACAGCAACATCAATGCAACAATATGGCAAAACTTCAGCTTCTGTCAGTCAGAATCATGTGCAGTTGGTCCCGATCCTTGAGTTAACAGCACCTCGTTGATAAAGAAGTCTGGTGGAGTCATTTTAAATGCAAAAACCCTCTCAAAGTGATAACTAACATGACTCATTATACACAAATCAATTGCAGCATCCATGTCAAAATGAAACCAGCTTTGAGTTTACAATACTCTCATGTTGTCACCCCTCAGACACTACAGAACAATATAACTTTTCGTTACATTTATTTTAGCATTAGGGAACGTATTTGGTCTTCAGAATGACATGTAACAAAGGTCCCAAGCTAAGTTCAATCAATAATCCTTTGAGGAAACCATGTTCTCGCATTACATTCGATCTAAAATTCTTCAGTATCCACTTTGAAAAAGCTAACAACAATTTACCCTGGCACCATTGACACTATGACAAATCTTCCTAATCCCCCCTTTTTTGTACTTTTTTTGTATTGAGAAAAAAGTTCTCTAAATTAAATTACAAAATACATCATTTGTCCATGCCCTTCAGAAAAACAAAAATACACATTTTAATATGAGCAGGACAGTATAATGTCTCACTGCCTTGCAAATCATTTTTTGAAAAAAATAACCAAATCCTGATCAGGGCACTGTTTGAGATACGAGAACATCCTGGTTAAGCTTAGGGAATTATTAGGGTTGATGAATAGAGGGCTGCAATGTTGATTTTTGATTGTAAACAGGAAACTAGCCGGAGTTTCATATGCTTCAGTCCAATGTTTTGTTGACCTCCTTCTTTATTTTTTTTTCACGGCCTCCCACATATGTGTGAGTCCCCCTTTGCTCCCAACTGTCTATGCAAAATTTCATTTGTTTCTATCTGTCTCAAAGATTGGCAGGCACAGACAGATTGACTGACAGACAGACAGACAGACAGACAGACAGACAGACAGACAGACAGACAGACAGATAGATAGATAGATAGATAGATAG
>JAPZDV010000007.1:20611537-20656008 GCA_029814665.1 Acanthurus lineatus
ATCTGCGCTGTGATAGCTCTGTGCTGTTTATTCATAATAAAGACATCAAAAGCATCTTTAATCTCAGCATATCTGTTATCATAACTTCCTAGCGCGTCACAAATCCGCGAACCTGAGGACCCAACCTCATACTCTCAGCGGCTAAAAGGTTTGTTTAGGAAGCTGCAACATATATTTATCTCTAGGTTATATAGGACAGGCTGCAAGGCAGTTGTTAAGCTTAGGGAGCTATGCACTGAGTCTGGTTCATTTTCTGTAGCACAAGTTTCTTGTGTTTACCTTAAATTCATCATTCACCTGCAATCCTGTGGAACTCCTCCTTGATGACTCTGACAGGTTAATGTCCAGGAAAAACCACAAAGATAGGTAATAGCCGTTTCAGGGCGAGGCACACTTTTCTGACTGCCCTGCATACAGTTGCCTTGCTGAAGTGCTCTGCATCTCCGATATTATACAAAAAACTGCCATTTGCAAAAAAAACGGAGTGCAACACACAATATCTGCTGGGATGTGAGCGCATGACTACGGCTGGTAATGTTGCAAATGTAAGGATGGATTAGGTTGTGTATGTAAATGATGGACTGTGATGTGAAACGGTACCGTTCAAAAAGATAACTGTCTGGAAATGCAAGAGCATCTATGCGCGGTCTGATGACAATCTCACGAAGAATATTTAATTCCCTGTGCAGTAATGCTGCACCTTCATCAACGGGATCATTGTCAAAAGGACATGCCATGTTCATGAAAAAAGTGGACTTCTAATAATGGCCTACTGACTGTTTTTTTAAATAACAGACGCCAGAACTATGTTTCGCCAAAACTCGCCTGCTGACTGAATGAATGAGGAAATCAAATATCGTGTGTGGCTGAAAGGGGGCGGAGACAGAGAGAAACTCGAGGTTCATTGAGGAAAAACCTGGTCCCGACCAGGTTAGTTTCATAGAGTCTGTTACTACGGTAACTGACCCAGAGTTTAAGTTACCTCTCTCTGTGAAACAGGCTAGAGTTACCCCTCTTTCTCTGGTTTGAGTTACCTCGCTTTGTGAAACGGAAAACTCAGAGTTTCCCTCATTTCAGGGTTAACAGACTCAGAGTTTTCACTAAACCCGCTTTGTGAAACGGACCCCAGGTCTCAAGATCACTCAGCTTTTGCAGCATACTTAATGTCAGGGTTTAAGAGGGGTGTGCTATCAAGGTTATTCATGTCAATTCAAATAGTTAAGAGAATTGTTTACATAAACTTGAGGAAAAGGAAAGAAAGGCATCTTATTGTTTTGGTTGTTTATGTCCAAGTTTTCAGATGCAGTTTTTGTCTCTACAATTTGTTTTGACTGTGGTTGGCAAGTTTACTAATTAATGGAAAATGTATGTAAACAAACAAGGAAAGAGTGGAAGAGAGAGGAGCTCAGTGTATGATGGAAGTCCCCAGGCAGCCCAAGTCTACATAGCAGCATAACTAGGGGCCAGTCCAAGGCAAGCCTTAGCCTGCCCCAACTATAGGCTTTATTGTAAAAGAAAGTTTTAAATCTAGTCTCAAATGTGGAGAAGATATGTGGCTCCCAGACTGAAAATGGAAGATGGATCCAAGAGAGGGGCTTGGAAGTTGAAGGTACTGGCTTCTGTCCTATTTTTGGAGACTTTAGAAACCACAAGTAAGTCTACATCCTGGAACTGCAGAATGACAGGTGTTACTTATAACAGCAGAAATTGATACATTCCATGTAAAAGTGTCCTATTAAGCCTCAATAAAATGTGGTCATAGATTAGGTTATTTATTACACTTGTGTTGTTAGTGTTTTGATTATTGCATACTTTGTATACACAGGTTCAGTACTAAAAATTCAAGGCTAAGTGGGAACAAAATGTTTTAAAAAAAATTATCATTCTTGGCAGGATTATTCAAATGATATCTAAAGATACAAATTGCATATAGATCCTGGCAATAAAATATCAATCACTTGTTTGACAGACACCAACAGCACACAGTGTCTGTTGTCTAATGATTGGGGTGATGAATGAACACATCATGGCACCTATTAAAGTGGCATATTAAACATGCACACAGCAGACTCATGCAATCAAACACAGTGAGCACACTATGACGTGTCTGGTATCAGCCACCTAATTATCAAACACATTAATCATGTGTGTGTGTGTGTATTGAAAAAGCCATTGTTAGCAGCAGTCAGTAGACTTGCTTTGATGACAGCCAGGAATGATGGAGCAGAGCAGAGGTGAGGTTGGTGACGCATTCATGAATCAGTTTCATGTCAGACTGGTGTGTATGCTTCATTCACAGAACTTGGTGTAGAGAACAGAATTTACTTTTATATACTGAGTTTGTTCCCACATACATGTACCACATCCTTTTTTCAAAAGCGAGGGATTATACACTATAACACTGAAGGATTATCATAATCTTTTTCATTTTTTGCTCTGGACAACATTAGATATACATAAAATATCAAGATATTTAAAACTGGATGAATGGAAAATAAAACAAGGTATTTGTTGGAAAATTTGTAACCTTTTTTTATTGTACTCTAATCTGTTCAATTTTTCTTGCCCATTTTTAACATGGCAAGTGGGTCAAAAACTTTCCAGTATTTAAAATTAACTAATACAGTTAAATATTTTTCTGAAAACAATTTAGCAAAGTAATAAGCAATGCAGTAACAAGGAATGGTTTTAAATATTTTATTAGCACCATCTAGTTTGACAGTTTGATAGGATTTTCATGAGACTTATTTGCATAGAATAGAATGAAGTAGTTATCATATAAACTGCTCAGTGAAAAAAACTACACCCTAAAGTAGCAATAAAGTGAAAATTTCATCATCTTAATGGTCTTGAGTTTTAAAAGTGTAGTTCAACATTTTTGGAAACATGCTTATTCCCTCTCTTGCTGAAGGTTTAATTTATAAGTTAAAGCCAGGAGGAGATTAGCCTGGCGAAGGCAAATTGAAACATCTAGCTTGGCTCCCTCCACAAATAGAAATGTAAACATGACAATAATAGTACAAACCACAGCTGGGTGCAGTGAAGTCTTGTTACTATAAGACAACAAGCAGAGTTACACAGATGTTGTAGGTGTATAGGTAAACTGTAAGAAATACTTCAACACATAAATCTTCAGAAGACCACAGCTTTCATATTTCACTTCCTATTCATTTATTAGCATTAAGCAGCATTTATGACCTTTAGAGCTGCAGGTATGTGTGTTTAGATTTTATTTTTTTCAGTGCCAGAAATTAAGGGCTCTTATAGTTTCATTCATTGTGTTCAGCTTTTCACATCATGGCACAAAACTCACAGAACATGTGGTTCACCATGTGGCTTAGAAAGCTAATTGTTTTTCCTGAAGAAACTTGTCTGTTAACTGGTACTGCTGTCAGTGCAAAGATTGTAAACAGCTAGCAATATCCAAAACCAAAAGTAACCTGTAACATATCCTTATTGAGATGTTTTATCTTATTTAGCCTGTACACAAACAGATGTAAAATTACACTTAAGGGTTAAACTGCAGGTTATGTGCTTATTACTATTTCTCGGCTGGCATGTGCAGCCCCTTCCCCAAATCTCAATCTTGGAGTAGCCAACTGTGGTCTCTAAAAGCCATGTGATGTTGCTGCAAAGCCTCATTTTTCCTCTTCCTCTTTCACTCTTCACCCACGTCCCATGATCACCTGTATCTCTCTTAAGTCATTTCCCCCCATTTCCTCCCTATCCTTCCATTTGCTGCTGGCATCGATGTAGTCATGGCAGATGTAGGTGGCAATATTCACACAGTCAACAGCAGAGATGTTAAGAGGAGGGTAATAAAGAGAGAGACATAGAAAGAGGGGAGGGATGGAAAACAAGAGTAGAAACCAGTAGGGGAGAGGAATGGGATTTGTTTTAAACCTGAAATTGAACTCTCAGATAAACAAACTCAGACTTGTTATTTTTTTATCGCTGTACACTTTCTTTGTATGCTGTCTCTCCATCTCATCTCCTCATGCCTGAAGCAATGACCAGATAGACAGACAGATCTTAATATCCCTTGTCCCCTGTGTTTATATGTGTTTTTGCATGTGTGTGTGTGTGTGTGTGCGTGTGTGTGTGTGTGGTAATATGAAGTATGCCTTGAGGCAGTTGGTAATGGCACATTGCTCTGACGCAGCACTTCTCAAATCAGAAGCTGCAGATTTATCAACACATCTGTCCTACTGCATTTAGATGGCTGCTTGATTTAATGAACTGAAGGAGAAGCTTTTCATACAGTACAAAGCAGCTGTGGACATGAAGATAGAAATCACCTATTTAATTATAAATCAGTGCTGACTGCTTTTTGCAGGCATCACTGCTCCTAGCTTTAACATTTACCTTTCGGGAAGAATTTTTGCCTATTTGAAATACCTAAATAAAAGGGCTGATAACGAAAAATTAGAAGACCAAATTCATGTATTAAGGTGGGAGGATTATCTATGCAGTGCTTAAAATTTGCATTACCCATTCAAAAATTTCAATTACTGATTTTTGCTTGCAAACTACATGTAGCTTCATTGAATCTGCTTGTAGATTTTAGAAGTTTTACAAAGAGGAGCTCTCAAAGATGTGGATGTAGGCAGGGGTTGTCACTGCAAAATGCCTCTTGCTCTGTTTTTCTCTTCATCGACAAAATGTGGTTATATGTAAAGTGGTGCTTCTCTCCTTCAGACCACACTGAGAGCAGTATGGATAGAGATGAAGAGATTCCAGGAGGAGCAGAAAAATACTGAGAATGAGTGACTGCACACTTCCTAAGGTTAACTGGCAATTTGCTACATAAACTAGACGGTCAAAGCAACGTTTGAGATGGAATGACAAAATCCATTGTCCTAAAGCTGTACAGATTAACAAATACTCTTATCCAAAGAAGGTGCGTGTTTATGTTACAGGCCCCACCAAAACTTCACCAAAATTCAGTTCATAAGAATGAACTGTCAATGGAAAGTTCATAGTGATTAGCTATAGCTTTTATAATAAAAAAACTTTTGAAATGTTTACAAAATAAAATAAAAAAGTGTTATTTTTATTTGGTTAAATAAATAAGTTTGATAATGGTGGGTGGCTACCACCCTTCCAGATGATCAGTCCACAGAAAGCTCTAAAGCAATGTGTTTGACTCTGTGGTCCACATAGAGAAGGGAAGGGACAAGAGGGTTTTAGTATCAGGAGGGTAGACTCATGACTGGATTGGAAAAATTTATTTACTGATTAACTGGGTGGTCAGTTTCATCTTTACCCAGTGCAGATGAAACCTTTCACATTGATGGATGACTCCTTTGTGAAACCTCTGACACCACCTGACAACAAGGCTGAGAAGAGCTGAAAGCTTAAGTTTTTCCTGTCATCTTCTGTTCTAGTGCCACAGGTTCAACTGCTCCTTGCTCATGAGACAGTATTTGTAATATGTCACACCCCATTAATGACAAAGCCTCGCATGTGTTTAGGACTTAACTGGCTCAGCAAAGGAAGAACCAGCTGTCAGTCAAGATGCCCCATCATGATACCCAGGGCAGGTTCAGCTGAGGACACATCACCTACTTGTGGATCATCCAATAAAGGTGCATCTGTGAAGAAAAGACACCTAGAGACAAACTCCTCAGCAAGGCAATTACGAAAGCTTTTAGAAGTAAGAAGTGAATTTGAATTTCGGAACTGAAATCAATGAAAAATATCTACTTTCATTCCTTCCCCTGTGTGCTCGGAGATTATATCGTGATTGTAAGTTGTACAGCAAGAATAAGGTAATATAGAATGATAGAAAGTTGTAAAACTTCCAATTGTAAAACAGCATGACCTTATGTGCCAGCATGTGAATACTTTTCACTCTTTTCTCATGAGAATCACTTTCCAGAATTTGTCCACAGTCATTGTACAGACATCACATGAACTCACACACACTGGCATGCACACACACATACACACAACATTTTATCTGTCATCTTGCAGCCGTTGAGCTGTGAAACTGATTTCAGGGTTAGCAGTTATTTAATATAGATAGTAGTATTTTCCTGCAGGATACCATTTGCATTTTTACTATAAATGAAATCTGATGTCAAGCCAAGAATATTGATAATACTCTGGTAAATGTAGGAGACAAATGAATGTCAAAGGACAAACAAGGACACTTCATTTTTTGTGGCTTAATTTTTTTGATATAATAAGGATGTTTGAGTGTGATGACAACATAGCTTGTCATTAACAACCCACAGCAGCATAAATTATAAAATTCAAAGAATTTATATAAGCTGTCATATGGGGTTGGTTTTGACCTTAGCTCTCAGCAGACAATCATAACAGTGTCATGATTTTTTTTCCTCACCTTAAATACACGGGAAAAAAAATTGTAATTATCCTTAAAAAGTGTTAATCAATGTGATAAGTGTACTTATTTTCTATTGAACTCGCCTGGAACATGAAGACATTTTAAGTCCAAAGTCTTTTACTGTCGATGATGTAAAGGAAAATATTTCTGACACAATTATAATAGTCTAATAACAGTCAACACAAGAGTCACTACCCATTACAGTTAAATGTAATGTAAGGGGGGAAAAAGCTGAATATTTTATTTAGGTTTAATAATTAGGCCTTTATGGCAGGTTAAGCTGTCTTAGTTAATGTCAAGTTGTCTCAAAAGCATTTCAAACTATGTTAATTTTGCACTAAATGTGATGCTGAATGACAACTGTGATAAAGATTCCTAATGTTTATGACAAGTGTAAAGTCATACTTGTGATGGTGTCATGTCAGTCTTATGCACACCTCTTCAAATGAAGTGTAACTAATACTTAAAACTAATAGACTTTTAATCATAACAAGTTTGCATTACAGTGTATCTTGTACTTGTAATAGTATCAATTTTGTTCCCCTAAATTACCCAGTTATCAGGATAAACTTACAATGAGGTTTATCAAAAAGAAAGGAGTTATTTTGTCTCAATTGGGATGATTTTCACCAGAAGCCCCTTTTGGTTGTTTCAACCTCTAGTCCACTGAACATCCAATCTCACCCATGCAATATTCAAAGACAGTGAAACAGTCAGCTTGAGAAATTTAAATCTCTTGGTCAGAGGACAGAAAAAGGGAATAGAGACATAAAAAGAGGAATAGAGGCAGAAAGCAGTGTCTGTTGTATATATATCCTAAAAAAAAGTTAAATATAATAGCAGCAAACCATAAATCACTCAGTATAGCTCCTCCGGTGTGTGTGTTCATGCATACTGTATCTGGCAAAGCATATATATGTTATAGAGAGTTATGTCGTAGTCTTCTCTGTGTGGGTATGCATGTGTGTATATTAGACTTGTAGTAAAAGAATATAAAAGATAGTGTTTGAGAGGAGAAGCTCTCCTTACATTTAGTGTGTGTGTGTGTGTGTGTGTGTGTGGGTGCGTGTCTGTGTATGTGTGTGCAGCAGCCAGGGAAAATAAGATCACTGCCACCTGAGAGGGGCTTATTTAGGAGTAACACCAGTGTATGGTTTTGAACGGGTGTGCGTGTGGGTGTGTGTGTGTATGTGTGTGTGAGGCTGTGTGTGCGTGCTTTGATTGTGGACCTCTCCAAATGTAAAGATGTCCCCTCTGACTTTAGATGTTTGGAGAGAAGCAGTTCACATTGAGGCTGTCACACACACTAACAAACACCCTCTCACACTAGGGGGGACCACTAAATAAGAGTGATTTATCCCTCGACCATTTTGCTCTTTCACACATACACACACAAAGACTACATACACACAGACTACTAACCATGGCACACATGCCCTGTCTTTTTTCATTTTCTGCTAACGCACACACACACACAATTGCACACACACACACACACGCACGCACAAACAAGAACATTAAGCTGTGTCTTCTGGTCCCTGAGGTGTATTGCTGTGCTGAATACATATGTGTGTTTGTTTAGAGAGGGATCAATGAACGGTTTAGCTCTAATGCAAAGGGGTCTGGAGGGAGGAAGACTAAGATGGAAGGATGAGGAGAGATTGAAACAGAGAAGGGCAGATAGAAATCACTGGGCTGAAATAGAACAAGAGGGAGAAAGAGAGAAAGATGGTTCTTAACTCTCACTTTCTTTTCTCACCTCAACTTTCTCCTCCAGCATCCCTTAATCCTCTTGACCTCCCCTATTTTTTTTGGTCCTTTCCTTTTGGTCCTCTGTACTCCTATCTTTAATCTCTTTTTATCTTCATTTCTCTCTCCGTCACCCTGCTGAGATTCCCACTGTGCTCATACTGTTCTATTTAGTTAATTAAAAACCATTTCGTCAACACAACAAATTCATTTCCAAATACAGCACAGCATGATGTTTTTGGATAATTTGTTGCCATAACTACTGTACATGGAAGCTTCAAAATTTGATGACAGCCTGTGTATATTTCTCATTTGTACTGAACATTTTTATTATGTACAGTTAAACCAAATATTTGATGCAATAACGGATGGTTTAGACAAATCCACTGGTGCAGAGTTTAAATGATAAAAATAATGTGTTATATGTACCTAAATGTACTGGGGAAAGATTAAAATAGGCTATTAGGCTAAAAGGGTCAAACAGTTGAAAAGATTTACAATATAGTAATTAAATTAAAATGTTGCTTTTTCAAAATATTGCCATTCAGGGTGGCATTTGTATTAATGCAATCATGAACAAATGAGAAATATAAGCTTATTTCACAAAGCATTATCGATTTATTATTATTTTGAAGAAATAAAAAATGTTGTGCAAACTGTACAAATTATGGTAAAATAAGGGTTGTTGCAGCAGACTGGCCATTTGACTGATCTGAACAAACCTTTCCACTTTTTAAGCACCACCTGGAGAATGTCTGTGTCATTTTGGTCAGCGAAGATTTTTGGAGAAATTAATCTTTTTTCCTTGCATAATGCAAATAAATGGTTTGATTTAATTTTCACTTTGGCTCACGTCATCCAACTGCTGCTCTGACTCTAGTGTGAGTGCTGAGTCTCCATTCATCTCTCCAGTGAAGCCACCCTGCTACCATCTGCAGCCTGGGTCTCTTCTACTCTCTCCTCCTTATATGACATCAGCCTTAGCTGTTTTTACTGGATGATAAGTTAAAGCTAGTTAGCAGCTGTTAGTGGTTGACAGCTTCAAAGCATTCAGGCTGGATATGATAGCATGCATCCAATATAGCAAATAAAATCAAACATCTGTGATGTGTTATTTTGGGGTTAAATTTAAGCAGTACAAAAAGCAAACCTGGTCAAGTGTTTTGTCTCTGTCAGAAGTCAGAAAGTTGAAATTGATGTATCAGTGAAAACAGAAATATGTCTGAAACATTGAAAAAATTGTCCCAACCCTAAATGTTCATCCATCTTTTGCTGCTTTTGAAAGATTGACTTAAGGAAGCTTTGTTTCTTTACTTATTGATATGTTGTTCTTCAGTCATCTCCTCCTCATTGGGGGGCACCACAGCAGATCATCTGTTTTAATCTCAGAACCCAGGTTCAGTGTCTGAACTAAAGGACAAACTCTACATCCTGAGCCACAGACACCCTCAACTAGATGATTATTTAATTATTTCAGTCCTTTTTCTCAACAATTCTTGAATGTGAGCTCAGTATTTAGAAAGATACATTATTTTAGCCTTTTCCTTCCCCCTCTTTTCTTTAAAAGTTAAAGCCATATGACTTCTGGGAGGAAAGACAGATAATTTTCATAAATCAGACTGAACTGCTCCCAGTTGGCAGGATGATAATGATGCCTTCTGGTTGAATCTCAACCACTATGAATGGCCATTACCAGCCAATAGAGCTCGGTCCACTGAGGGGTGGATTTAAATGATCATATGAATGTTTTATGATCTGCATATAGAAACCGGATTGTGTCAGCATTGCATGTGATCAATAGGGAGCTCCAAAGTATTTAAATTGAAATGCAGCACTTGAACATGTTTCACATTAACTGTAAACGTAAGCCTGGGTGTATAAACCAGGGGTCTTGGTATAAGCACACCCGAATAGAATGTATTCAGTGCACCAGCGTCTACAAGACTCCTGTATTCAAAAAGCATGTTACCAAGCTAAGTGTTGCTCCTTAGCGCTAAACAGAAAAATAACTGAAATAGTTGTTTAAAGCCCCATCAAGGGAGCTTAAAGTTCAGCTCACTTAAATTAAAACATTTCTATTAAATCTGTATATTTCAATAAATCTGGTGTATTTTAATCTGTAGGTTAAAGGCTATGTTTCTTCTGTTTTAATTGTCTTTCAAATGCAGTTTTAATGTTTACCAAATGTCTTATTTTTAATGAATTTCTATGCTCCTGTAGTGCATCTTGAATTGCCCTGTGTTAAGATGCCCTATATGAGTAGAACACAAATGTCTGAACAAAACATTATGATAAGCCACACAATTAGCTATAACTCAGGCAGAATAACTGACAGGAATATCATAGTGTTTTCTGTAAAATAAAAGAGGTATACATTTTTAACTAAAGGGTTTTCTGGAAGAAGGACATGTATACAGCTCACAAAGCCTTCAAAATCAAACCAGATGTGTATTTTGTGTATGCAAATTCCCACTGTATTTTTGCCAATAAATTGCATAGATGTACATCATAAACATTGCAAAAAAATGGGTTCAAATATACCTGCACCAATACTGGGTTATAATTTTCCCACTGCCAGTAGTTCTTAAACCACTCAACAGTCATTTTGGTTCTCTTTTCTTATTACCTCCTCTTTCTTTCAATATTTTCACTTTGGCCCCAATTTATTTTCAATAGTTCTCTGTATGACTCATCTATCAGTATACAGTGTATATATGTTCATCATGCTCCATGTAGCAGATCTAAGGTGGAATATTTACTGTATTTTCCCATCTACCCTCCCTCCCTCTTTCTCAGCTTTTCTTCACAGGCCGTTGCCCTTCACCCTTTTAGCCCCACCCTTCTCACTCATGGCTGGTCTTCTTCTCTCTCTCTCCATTCAGTCTCCCACCCTCTCATCATCTCACCTCCCCTTGAACTTTTTCTCATTTTCCTCTCCTCATCTTTCCATTTTACCTCCACTGACCCCATTTTCTTCTCATCTTTGCTTGCCTTCTCCTCTTTCGGTCACTCCTTATTCATTTATGGCATCTATTTGCTCCCTCACTTTGTCATTCCTCTTCTTATTGTCCCCTATATCCCTCCATCCTTTGTTGACCCTCATCTTTCTTATCCCGTGTTGGTGTTCCCTCTTTCTCTGGTTCATTCTATCTATCTATCTATCTATCTATCTATCTATCTATCTATCTATCTATCTATCTATCTATCTATCTATCTATCTATCTAAAAATCTCTGGATTTTCATCTGAATTCAATAAAACCACTTGACACTCCTCCATCTTGGCCTCAAATTCAATTGCTGTTTCACTCTACCCTTTATCACTACTTGCAGCTTCATCTAACTACTCTCTCTTTCTCTCTCTCTTTCTGTCTACCTCTGTGTATCTGCCTTCACTTTTTTATCACTCTATACCCTTTCACCTTGTTCTCTGATTCAATCTTCCCTTCTGTTTCCCCTCCCCTCCTTCCATCCTCCAGTCTTATTACTTGTCTTTCTTTCCCTCTTGCCTTCTCTATCAGTCTGATTCTGACTCTGTTCTTTCAATTTTAAAAAACATTTTTCAACTAATTTACCCATATTTACTGATCTGCTTTATATAAAATATCACAAACTGTTATAAGGAATATTTATTTTTCAAACACTGATATAGGGGTTTTTAAATGACAAAGATCAGCACAATTTCATAAAATGCAATTACTTCTGTAAGCAATTTCTTAAAAAAAGCTGATTATGATATATTGCAAAAACTGTTAATACTGAAAAAACAGTACACAAGTATTAAAAAATGAAAATGGAAAATGTCAGTATAAGCTAGGAATTATTGCAGATATTTTTAGCCTATGACATACTTGCAAATCTGTATCCTAAAAAATCTCACCAGAAGCACATGTTAACACTGCACATAACAGTCTGAAATCCGGAGTCTAAAACAAACTAGGATTAAGACTTTTTTTTAGATAAAGCTGGCTCAGGTTTACCCTGAACCAGCCCATAGTTACACTGTTGTACAGGCTTACACTGCGACTTACAATGAAACACCGAGGTCCTCTCTCATCCTTTTCCTCTCTTCACTCACACAATTGAAAATGCTCTCACTGAGTAGGTGGATGGGGACCATTATAGGCCACCTTTAAGTATGAAACTAGTACCCAGAAAGGGTTAGTTTAGTTTAGTGGAAAGGCTGTCTCTGTCTAATCTTAAAAACTGCAATTGAATTGGCAACATTCAGCACAAATATCATGTAACTCATCCTGGGTCAAAGCTAGTTCCCGTCCTGTGTTCCTTCAGTCACTGGACCAGCAGCTGCAACACAGTTACCATGCAGAACAGAATGGTGGAGCAATGTTGTTGCCACAGTAACACAGTCATCATAGTGCTGCAGCTTAGGGTGAGACTCTTTACCTCAGTTATGGCTTCTGTGCCTTGGTGTTATTCAAGTGCAACATAATGTGAGGCAGATAATTTTTCACAGAGATATAATTGAGTTGGTGCAAAATAAAAATTGCCCTGATACATATTTTAGTGTTTAACACCTTTCTGATGTTATATGAATTAATGTTGCATTATGTTAGTGTAATGTTAAGTATATTATTCTTCATTCAGCCTACTCAACTGAGTCATTTCACTAACTGGAGGAAACAACTGTCATTTAGGACACATTTAAATTACTTTATTTTAGAGGTAAGTATTATTGACATAAATATGATCAAATTTTGCTAATTCTGCATCTTTCCATTGGTTGTTATGGCTTAAACATTGATATTCTGCTAAACATTATGAATTCAAGTTAAAAACATCCATTGTTCTCTTTGAAAAAAACAAAAAATAATATATAATATTCCAAAAATAGATTTTGTCCGTATAGCTTTAACAAGTGTAGCAAAGTAGCACCCTTAAGCTCATATCTAAATGGACTCAAAATAAAATAGTAATAAGGCCTATCAAGTTTAAAAACCCATGGAAGTTGTAAGTATGTGCTTGTTAACGTATCAGTCACATAGTGCCAAAACACAAAGGCTTTGAGTAGGAACCTGTTAGTGATCTAAGTGGTCATTGGAAACCGTATAAGCATGACACTGAGACAATTCTGCCTGATAATTGGCGGAGAAAATGAACTGGCTGTCTGCCGACTCATCAAGCCTGTGAGACAGTTTCTATCCATGTATTGAGAAGGTTAAGCCTGATAAAGCCATGTTTTGATAAACACATACACAATTGTGCTTTGTCATTATTGTTTAAAAGGCTGAGATTTTTTATTTGTGTAACTCTGAAGGACTGTATTATCACATTATGTGTAACTAGATTTGAAATATTTTGTGTTTGTTAAAGCTTGTTACAATGTTTGGTTAGTACAAATTTGAGTAGCTGTTAGCTCAAGTAAGATATCAAAGAGCAGATTGTGAGGAATAGGAGTTAATTTTAGGTTTGAAAGGAAAATGAAAGTACAAAAAACCTGTTGCCCCTCACCTCCTAATGGTTGTACAAGCCTACCTTGATTCAGACCACTAGGAAAGGCATGGCATGAGAAGAGGTGATTGGCTACTTAGTGTGTGCTTTATGAGACACAAGTCTACTGCTTCCTCTCGGCAGTGTACAAGAAACTGGCTACTTAGAGATGGAGAATTTTATGATTTTATATTTGAAATTTTTGAAAAACTTTTGCAGAAGGCTTATTTTTCATAGTTGTCAATTTTATGTATTAGTAACGCAAAGGCTACAGGTAATAATGTTCAAAGTTTTGTAATATTTGGCTATACAAATGTACGGTTAGGCTACACACATTTTATCATATATTCACATGGTTGGAATCAGCACATTTAAAGCTACCAAACAAACAAACAAAGTAATGTAATGAACCATCACTGTTCCCAGGCATAGTGGCAAAATCAAAAGAAAGATAACTGAGGGTTTGTTTTATTTCTTTGCTATATTCTATGAGAATTATTAAGTTGCTTATAAACATTTTTTTTGGTTTATGTCAGGACTTAAAATTTATTTGGTTCCAGGTAACAAAATAAAACATTTACTTCCTAGGTTACACAGTGTGTATGACTTTAAGCTGCAGATCTTCTAGATGCCAATCTACTGGAACATTTCCTCCAAGAGGACTCCAGAAAGTATTACAAACAGAACAACAAACAGCCTCTGTGGTCCCCATAACCGTCCATGTACACGTCCACTCGGGAGTATAAGCCAGACTTTACACTGAAAGGGATAAAGTGTCTCTGTTTATTTCAGACATGCAAAGTGGCACAGATCCACACTTGCCAGTAGCTTTGACACCATCTCGCGTTTTTCTTCTACACACTCATACACACACACACGCATGCACACGCACGCACTCATACACAGTGCCCACGGTCCTGTTGAATAGGATCAGCTGTTATGACATCTGTGTTGTTGCTCTCTATTAGATCAGCCTAACCATCTGATATGTACTGAGGGGTTTGTGTGTGCGTATGTGTCTTTGAGTGCATGTGTGTGTGCGTGTGTGTGAAAGTGTGTGTGAAAGTGTGACGGACAGGAAAGATAAAGGCGGGTGAGAAAATACATATTAGAAATTTTATTTCAGTTAAGCTAGATGACAACAGAAGGTGGAAGTGATGAAAAGAAATAAAAATAAATGCTTAGAGCAGGTGTGTTTGCAGATGGTCATAGCAAAGATCAGGTGGTTGTTATTTCACACACACACACAATAACACACATACAGCCTCTCATTTCACACTCTGACAGTCTGCACATGTTCAGAAACACTACGGATGTCATTGGTGTGATGATGTGTGGTCTGCAAGTTGGTGTGTGTGGTTTACGGTTCACTGAGTTGTGTTTTTTCACGTTTATTCATGTGTGTGTGCAAGTTCATTCCCTGAAAACAATGACAATTTCCAAGAATATATAATACTGCATTCAGTGCAGAGCATCACCTGAACGTATTACATACCACAGCATCACTGCACAAACACATCAAACACATCCACACTCATACACACTCATTCCTACTGTCAGTTTCTGAAATGAGAACAATGTTTCTGGTATGACAAAAAGAATGTGTGCAGCAATATTATTTAATTTCATATTTTCTCACTGGCAGGAAACCGGAGAAGCTCACTTTTTTTATAACCGCACTTTGTTTTGAGGCTACATGTTTACACATACAAACCTTCGAACTTTTCAATTTTTTAAAGGTAAAATATGCAGCGTTTTCAGGTCAGAGTTCATATACACACAATTTAAATTTTGCCCCCCCAGCCTGGCAACAGCACAACCACACGCCTCCTTACCCCAGACACACACACTCACCTGCAGCATCCTACTGAGGGACTACAGAGGAGTGTAAATTTAGTCTCAGACAATCAACTTTCAGCCTGGATGCAGTAGCTTGTGTTAACCAGTGTGGCTCTTGTGTTAGACAGAAAACGATTCAAAGCTGGTCAGCACCACAGATCTCAAGGCTCATTTTGTCACAATGTAAAATTAGTAGCACAGTTTGAAGGTAAAAGCTGGTGTGTGCCATATGTACACTGCAAGGATAGTAGAAATGTTACATTTGTTGCAATAGAAATGCTGATATGTTAGCAGGCTAACTACTGCAACTCTGGTCCACTCTGCGTTTTCGGCTCAATCACTATATTTATCTTTGCTGTCATGTCCATAATTGTATCTTCTGCTATGTGGGTAGTCATAACTTGCACCCCTGCATGCTGCCATTGGCTGGGGAGGCTGCACCACTCCACCCAAAGGTCGGCACCCAAAATGGTCCTGAACATAGCTAAACAACAAGAAAATGAGAAATACAGACAGAGGGCAGCGTCTCTGCAGAAAAACACATCACCACACACTTCAAGGGGGTCATCAAAGATGGTTGAGAGAGACTTTTTTTTCGAGTCTGTACATTGTTTTTGAAGAAAATCCTGCATATTTTACTTTTCAAGTCAATAGAAGACTTTTTTTGTACTTTTGACTTTAAAAAAACAGATGTGACCCTGTCCGGGGATATTGTCCATCTTCATTTAAACATTTTGCTTGTAGAATTGATATATACAATTCTAAGTGAAATCCTCAATTTGAATTATTTCTAACAAATCTTCTTTGTTATGTTATTCATTGAATAAGGCATTCTTAATTATTGTTTCTTCCTACAAACATATGAAGCAGATAGAACAGATATCTTGCCAATAGTTTAAAGTTTGAAAAATCCTGGAAATTTTCCCTGTCAAACTCTTTTAAAAATCTAGCAGCATGATGCTGTTGATGGCAGTTTTGCTTTACCAGTCAGGCCATCACTGACAAGAATATCTCAGAAACTATTTGAAAACTGTTTGAAACTAACTATTGACTGGATTGGTATGACATTTTGTACAGACATCCGATGTCCTTGAATTACAGTGATGATGTTTCCTTGACTTTTTTATCTGGCCCTAATGGCAGGTAAGATTGTTCACTATTCAAACAAGATATTTCATCATCTACTTGACAGACTGGCACAAAATGTGACTTATCAGCCCTATTCTGCCTAGTCTATACAGATTTCCATATTGATTCTTGATCAATGATTGACGAGTTGAGCTGGCCTCACCCTGAGAGCTAGTGTTAGCTGTAGCAGTAGTCAATGAGTCATCATCTAAAATGGATAAAATTAAAGAATATTTGAACAGCCTTCATGTAATTTAGGTTCTCTTAAGAAAACCTAAGCCTGCCTGTGTGATGCTATGGTTATCAGAACACAGGATGTTTGACTGGCAGACATGCAGATTGATTGGGAAGCAGTGACCCTGTTTAAAGTATGCAATTTCAAAAATTTAAGCTAATGTTGCATGAAAGATGTTTCAGCATATTGATCATTTTTTCTAGACATTACAACAAGCTCTGTTGTCAAGTTAGTTTGTGAAATTAAGTCATGATTTGGACAGTTTCATCCTCTCTACAATTAATATGATTGTTGCTAATTTCCAGCAGCACAGACATGTGAGCTTGAAATCATTATTTTACAAGACAAAAATAAAAAATAAGCCTTAAGGCATGCAATTCCTATAGATCAGACCATTTGGACCCATTTCTCAACTGAAACCAGCTCCCATATGACTGTAATGGGATCAAAACTTTAGTCTCCTGCATCTTGACACTGCAACTGTACATGATTAAGTGATGAGATACCATTTAATATGGATGAAATTCCAGGACGTACTGGGCTGTAATGTGACTCTAGTTTGAGTATGATCATTTCAGATAACAACAACAGTAAAGAAGTACTTGGATACACTGATACTGTAATAACGCTACAAGGGATCAATGCCATTCTATTGCATTAATTTTAACAACACACTTTATACTGAATAATCCTGATTTGACACACAAACACACACACAAATCTACACAGTCAAACCTAAGGCTTAATAGTATCAATCTGTTTAATGATTTAAATATAGATTTGGAAACTGGGACTTCTCGAGGCATCCACTGTAATGGAAATAACGAAGATTGAATAATGAAAGTGCCAAGGCTCCTGGTGTGAATATTTAATTAACCTGATTTACCTGACATATCTAGTAAGAATTCACAGTAAAATACAGTGTGTGGTAGTTAACGTCCGACATGACGTTTAGAGTTACTAGGGAGATCCTCTCATTTGTGGGACACTCAGGGACATTATTAATTTGCAAATTCATATTTACTGCAGGGTTTTTTATTTCCCATGGCATTTAAGTTTGGTAATCCTTCCACTGCCAGCCATAAATTACAACGCATTATGCTTTTGATGAATAGTCAGTTAATTCAGTACTTCACAGTGAAAGTTTATGCAGTAAAAAGTTGAGATCTTTTTCTTTTAAATTTATTCATGTATTTATTTATTTATTATGTCAAAAGCCACTTCAGCAATTCGGTATTGCACTCCAATAAAGGCTGGTGACTTGTGAGGAACAGAAAAAAACAACATTTCCCATGATGCAACTCAGACTGTACTTGACAGGCAATCCCTAACTCTAAACCCACAATCTACAGCTTAGTGCCATGTCAAAGCCAGGATAAAATACAGGGATATCATCTGGGTTGTTTCTAAAACATATTTCAGACTTGAAAGGGGAACTGTGTTATCTTAACACATTAGTGTTTGTTATCAGGTCTTGTGGAGTACAATTTTCAATTAAAAAAAGTTTTCAATAAAACTCTTGTATGGCTCTAGACTGATGAATTGTTGAAAAATGCTGTAGCTGTTAAAAAAATAGCTTCAAAGACCTTTTTAACCCAACCTTTAACTCCGCTTAAAGCTAGCTAGCAGTTTGAGGATATATTAGCCACTAACAGACCAGATTCTGTGACCAAACTCAGCCATCGAGTTGCATTGCAGGTTTCAGATGTTAATAAAGAGGATGAATAAATGGAATAAATTTGACAGTATCTTGAGTTCTGCTGCAGTGAAACTGATATGTATTTTTTACTTTCCAGTGCAACCCTTTTATAATACTTCAATACTTAACCAACTGTTTACCCTTCTAAAAAAAGCTCCTGCTGGAGCTACAGAAGACATTGTGCAACTAGTCTGACAACCTTAAAATGAGTAAAATGACCCTAATGTGTAAAATCAATGGACTGCCAACTGACTTTAAAAATGCTTTTCAAAGTTGCTATAAATCGAACTCTAAGTGAGAGGATGACCTCAGAGGAGGCAGTTGGACAGACCTGGTCTTATTGACATTAAAGTGTGCAAACAGGGGGGAAAAAGGTTGCTGTGAGAAAGAAGGGCCTTTTGAGTTGTCAGGAAGCAGGTGTTAGTCCCATTTCCTCTTGTAAACCAATGATTTTCTAACATGAGCATCTGAAAAAGCTTCGGGTTGCTAGTGTGGTCACTGCCCAGGGAGATTTTAAATGCTGTGAAAGCCTCTAAGAGGGCCTTGGTTCAGTGCGGTGTAATACCCTTTTAAAAGCTCTTTGTATTCAGCTGGGCATATCAAGGACAGAGGCAGTGAAAACATTTCCTTAAACCCCCACAAATATGTGCACACATGCACACACAAAATCAAACGAGAGCACACACGGAGATTCACAAAGGCACATGCAAATGCACTGTTACAAACGCATGCAGATATATAGTATAGAGACATGAAACTGCTATGGAAGCATCAAATCACTCAAACCCAGCATCAAACACATGCACACACACCCCCCCACACACACGCACACACACAGATGCCAACACAACAGTTGTAGTTTGCATTGAAATGGTAAATGATAGCAGTGGTTTGTGTTCCCATGCTGGCACTGTAATAATCCTCCCCTCCTGCATCTTTCTTCTGCCCCTCCCCTCTCTTCCCCTTATGTTTTTCTCATTCTTTGCTCATCTGCATCTTTACCTTTTTTACCCCACCCCTGTCTCCCTGTCTTTCTTAACCATTATCTGCCCTTCTGTCTACCTTCCATCCCTCCCTCCCACTTACTTTCCTTTGCTATTGTCACCTCATCTCTTTCCCTCCCTGCTATAGAGTGATAGTGCCCCCTATTTGTCACACAGGGAATGATTTTCTCTTCTTTTCTCCCTTGTTCTACCAATTTGTCTGTCTCTCTGTTATCTCTTCACTTCAGAAGCCAGCACTCCCTCATTTTTCTTTTCCCCTCTTATTCTTTCACTCTCCCATCTTGATCTCTACATTCCCGCTCAGTCAGTCTTATCATTCCTTCATCCCCCATTTCTTCCTCACCACCAACATTGTCACTCTTTTTTATCACATTTTGTTGACTTTTAGATCTCTCTTTCAATCTGTCTGTCTGTCTAATCCTTGCCTATGTGGGGCCAATCACAATCATTCATTTAATACCGTGCAGGTCCCATACAATACATGAAAGAGGAGTCTTACTGCTCCTAATTTGGAAAGTCACATGTCACATGTTAGTCATTATCACTGCTCTGATTGGTTGTTACCTCCAGCCTGAAGGTCTGTCTAGCTAGCGCAACTCAACTGGCTCACTCAAATCTGTCACACTGGACAGTGCTGTCGAGATTCTGTCCCTGCATCCTTTTGGCCTCAAATCTTTTTAGAAACAAACTTTAGAGTGCTTTTAAATGATTATTTGTAAATGTTTGGATTGAAGACACCCCAACTTGCTATCATCCCTAGGCGCTACATTACACGTTTTATAGTCCTGATTGGGTTAGATCTCCTCTCATGAACTGAGGTAAATCTTGGCAAATCTTGTCATTTCTAAAAAGTTAAACTTCTACAATAGTTTTTGCTGATGATTCAGGTAACAAGGATTTAGGTAACAAAATAGGGAAGGCCATTTTTTGCATTATTAAGCACTTTTTTCAGTGGGCTAAAGTTTATGTTCTAAAGTTTGAGATAAGATCTGATACATTAGTGTTTGTAGTTGATGATGGGTGTCAACTTGAGGGGGGGGCGGGGGACTCTGTCTCTAACTCTCTTAAGTAGCTAACGAGTCTGACTGCGCAGGGAGAATCAGACAGAAAGAAGGACTTCTGGGTCTGAGCTGAAAAAGACACAATACTGCAAAACACTCTCAGAGACAAAAGAGACTGGCAAATAGTTTTTTTACACCCATCAACACCACCAAAATAAATAAATACACTTTAAACCCTTATTAATTGAATAAATGTTATTCCTAATCCCGTTGAGCGCCTGGTCAGAGTTTGTATGCCATACTCTTGCACAGCAAGTAGGCACATTTTCTTCCGTTTTGCCTGTCATGATGCAGTAATCTAGCAATTTAAAATGCCATTATGTTTAGGAATGATACTGTTATACAAAATCCTTGAAACAAGCTGATGCACGGTTGGACAAATTGCTTGAAAAATAAAATTAAGACCCAAAACTTAACTATTATTTATTTAAAAAGTGATTACATGACTTTGCTAATTACTCAGCAGTAAAAGTAATTAGTTAAATTACTTGTACAGTACATTTGTTATTGAGCATAAAAATGCCTTTGAACACCTCCATATTCTTCACTCCCTCATGTGTGGTCTGGAGTATTTAAAAGGTACTATGGTCTAAAGTTAATGGTTGTAAAGGATTTTACAGTTTAAGGTTTAGCATTTAACAGTAAACAGTTAGCAGTTAACGATAACTGCGTTCATCACTTTCAAATCCCATCCTTACAGCTAACTCTGAACCGAACCAGGTTGTTCTTCAATGTAGGCTTGCTAGTGTAAAAAATTAGCTTTCCAAGGGGAGTAAAGACAAGCAAAATCTTGTGTTCTTTCTATTTTTGCATCCCCACTGGCAGGTTCTGCGCTAAGCTAGCCTAGAACAGTCACTCCATTGAGAACTCAAATAAGAAATATGCACAAAATTCATAACTGCTGCTGAAAACTGGATTATATTTTTGGGGGAAAAAAGCAATATTGAAACATGTTGGTAAGTGTCTTACTGCTTAACACCTTCTATGTGTGACCTACCATGTACAGTAAGTGAAGACAATAAAATAACCTGTAACCGAGCTATAGGCTCAAGGCTTAAGAGAAAAAGTCATTTTACAGATGGCATTATCGATCCACACCACAGCTATTCAATGTACGAATTTGTCCTCCTTAATCCTCTAGTGGAGCTCTGTGATGGAAAGTATGATTGTCATGTAACAGCAGCAAAACAAGAAACAGATAGAAGAGAATTTTTCCCCTCATGACAGGAGAATGATCAGGATCAAGAGACTTGAAGGGGAGCTCAGAGACTAATATGAAGTGTTCCTGGAAGAAATGAGTTTTTCACGCAGCCAGTTGAGTCCTGTGTGAGGTGGGAATGTCATTTCATCACTGAGTTGCCTGAAGGGAGAGAGGAGTCTAGCTGAGAGTAGAGTTTTGCCCCAGTGGCTTCTGGGATGGAAGGAAGGAAGGAGCTAAACACATGTCTTGGAGGTAAACGGGGGTGTACCTCGCTCAGCAACTTGTACAGAAGAACTCAGCTTTGTGAATTTGATGTGAGCTGCCTCAAGGAGGTAAAAGAAAGAGAGAGGAGGTGACATGGGAGGATGCAGATGGTGTAAAACTGTTATCAGCTGTGAACAGAGTGACTCATTAGACCGATCAAGGAGGAGACACCTGTATTTGTAAAAAGTTGGACAGACTTGGATACAGCTCAAGCAGAAAGAAGAGGCCATGATGCAAGCATTGCCTGGCAGTTGGTTGCCCAGAGTTGCAGCTGAGATTCTTGCGTGTCTGGGCAGTTCTGTCCCTGTGGTGCTGTCAGTCCTGATAGGTAGGTCTTGCAGAGGACAACATTTGTCAGGGAACAGCAATATCTCACTTTTGTCAAGGCTGAGTTAGAGCTGGTGAGCAGACATCATGCTGAATGTATGTGTGCGGAAAGTAAAGTGATAGAGGAGTGAAAAGCAAAGTTAAGTGTCCTCCGTGTTGAGTTTCCAAAATAAAAAAAAAAAGTTTAAGGTTGTTGAGATTATGGAATAAAAGCAGGGGCCTCTGGGTCTGGAGGAACACCAAAGGAGATCATTTAAGAGATTTTTTGAAGATCACCAGATCAAAAGGTTAACCAGCTGAGCAGATAGCATCAAAGGTGAAGTACAGTTTAAAGATGAAAAATAAACACTTTAGCAACAAGTAGGAATGGCCTTTTAAACTGTAAGGTACTATCTGAAATGGGTAGGAATTTGAACTGACAAACATTAAATTTAATGGTATTTACTTTAATACACTCAGTCATTTTGCCGCTATAGCCTTACTTGGTCCTGTAAACTCAGTAGCGCACAGTGAATAACATTAGCTAGCTTTAGCAAAATGTAGGTAAAAATTTCTATGTAGGATCACTGACATTATTACTCTTTTTTACTTGAACTACTCTTATATATGTATTTTGGCCAAACTTTGCCAAACGGTGTTTAGTTTTATTTTATTACTGCCACTAGTAGCCACTGTTTCTCTTTTCTTTCAGTCTTGTGTAAATAGTATACAGTCTTTTGTGTTTCCACCATATTTAACAATCAGTGGCCTTATGGAAGCATCTGTTGTGCTTTAGTGAACAGACCAACATGTTCCTACAATCTGTTTGTAGTGTCATTCTTGCTGTTACCTTCCAGGCAAAGATAAATACTTCTCTGCTCCATTGCTTCACTTATCCATTCACTAATATTCATGGTGCTTGGTGTAAATGATGCTGTTCTCTCCTCAGTTGCTTGAGAAAAAGTGTATCTATTGTCTTTTAGATTTCACATGATAAAAGTGAGGTAGTTTTGTCTTCTTGTGTAGTCAACACTGCCCTGCAGAACCACACAGTCCTGCTGTTGACCTCCTACACTTACTGTACCAGTCTGTCAATTTGAATAAGCTGCCGTACAATAACAAGCCTGCATCTCTGTCCATCTTAGGGCTACCACTGTGTAGATGAATCAGAATAAAGTCCATGTGCAAACCTGTCTGACAAAATCAGTATCACATAAAGCCACATTAAACCTGTACTCCAAGAGGTATTCCATCGATTTCACCCATGAATAACTTTTAATAGTTATGAAAAGACCCACTCAGCCTGTGAAAAACAAATCTTCTCTGGCTCTTGAGGAGTATTTTGGGTGCATGCTTAGTGGAGCACCAGAGATGGCAATGTCAGCTGTTTGGCTGATAAATCCACAACTATTAATTGTCTATTAATGGCTAATTTATGTTTATAACCTCCAGCTGGCCAAAGTTTTCATCTGAAGTAAAAATATCTCAAAATTTTATGAACTGTTTTACAGAAAAACTTTATATACCACACTGACACCGGTGTTCCCCTGATTTTTTTTTTCCAAAACCACCTTATTGTTTAATTTGGGGTTTTGAAATAACTGTTTCCACAACTACTTAATGGATTGTCATAAAGTTTTACATGCACGTCTCCCAAATATTGAAGTGCAATAATTTTTGTTCCTCTTTTCATGCAGCAGAACAGATATGGTTGGGTGCAAAGATGAGCTCAATACTTTAGAAATTATCTGTTACAAATTAGAAACATTTGCTCATCAAATGCATCAAAATACCTAAAGCAGATATAAGGAAACGTATTTAATTAAAAATTTTATGAACTTTTAATTGAAAAATCTGAAATATTACATTTGCTAAAAACTGAAACTGATAACTCACTCATGGAGGAGAGAGGCTGTGAATTCAGGGGTGCATGCTGGGAGGTTTCTGTCAGTCAAAGTGGCCATTGACTGATGGAGTGAACAGCATATTAGAATGCAATGATAAGACCAGACAGAATCACTAGTTTTTTGTAATCTAAATATTTCCCATCTCTGTTTGCAGACAGATAAAAACAGAGCAAACAAAACAAGGGGGAAGCAATTTAGGGAAAGAGGAAATGTAGCAGACGCTGTTTTTTAATCACCTTGATCTTGTGTTCAACTGCTTGTATATGCCACCGCTTTCTATTTTGGCCTGAGGACAATTCTGAAGCACACTTCCATGACATGTTTGTGTGCACGTGCTCCAACATATGTTAATTAACTCTGTCATTAAAAGCTAATACAGGCTTGTGTGAATGGTACTCATAATCTCCATAATAAGCTCTGATAATACAATCATCAAAGCTCAACAAACACAGGGGAAGCAGAAAATAAAGTGGATGTGCACGCACACACATATTCACACGCACACTCCAGTGTCATGATGATCCATCTGCCTCTCTTCATCCCCAGTTCTCTCTTTCATCACACCTGTCATCCCTCCATCCATTACACATCCTTCTGCCTCACTACATCCCTTCAGCTCGCTCTCTCTCTCTCTTTAGTTTGGTCTCTCTGTTTCTTTTATTTTCCTTCTCACTGCTCCTCTTTTTTCCCTCCCTCCATCTGTCACCCCCCTTCTCTTCCAATTCTTTAACCCCCTCACTTTATCCCCTACCCCACCGCACACACTCACACACAAACACACCCACTTGCTCCTCTCTTAGCTCTACGCTAGCAGCTCCCTCAGGCTGAGCAGGTTTTACACACTTTAACCCGAAAAGCTGTTGAGGAAAATCTGCCTACAGCACACACAAACACTCTGGTCAGCTCTGCAGTACTTTTTAATGAAAGAGCAGCAGCCACCATATTAGAGGTATCCAGCAATTCTAAAATGTTTACCCTTAATCCACTGTGGAAACATGTCTGAACTGATTAGTCCATCTTGTTCCTTGGAGCTTTTGTTTTCCTTTCACATTTCAAAGTTCAAGTATGTCATTTAAAGCCATTCCAATATCGCACACATGTCAAAAATTCAAATAAAATAAATAAAGTAAATCCATGTAAATAAATTCTATTAACTTACAGTGTCTCTCAGTGGTTGTTAACTTGGTTGGTATATAAGCTCATGGTATTTTAAATATTTCTTTTATATTAAGGGTTTATAATCATAATCATTAAACTACAGAACTGCAGACTTAAGCACAATTTTTCTTTTCCATGAACCAGTTTTCCTGCACAATAGTTTTCCAGAGTAGTTTTCTAAAATACTAGGTCAGGTTAAGCACTTCCTGTGAATTAAAAGAATACAGATGAGTGGGGTAAAAATGAGCTGAGTCAAGGAAAAATGGGGCAAAATTCAACACCCTGCCACGTATGCATGCAGGTGGGTCTGTGCAAGTGAAATTATATGCAGCTCTAACCAAACTGAGTTCTAATTATAATCACCCATGTTGTGCAATAATTACACTTGTTATCACCTTTCTATCTCTATATTTTAATTTCTCTGTGCCTATCACCCTCTCTCTCTCTCTCTCTCTCTCTCTCTCTCTCTCTCTCTCTCTCTCTCTCTCTCTCTCTCTCTATCTCTATATCTCTCTTTCACACACACACACAGATTTCTGACGTTGCCAGATGATATGAGTTGTTTCAAGAAAATTAATTTATTAGCTGATCTACCCTGACTACCTACCTGTGAGGTGGGGGGAATAGGAGAAAAGAAAAAATATAGGAATAAATGGGAAACAACGCCAGTAAGACATGGCTGAGCTCCATTCACCAAAAGGCAATCAAGACTTTTTGTGTGTCTGTATGTTTCTTTGTTTTATTGTTTGCATTATACTGAGGTAACCTGGAAAACAAATGTTTGTCTCTTTTTGGAACCTTTGCATAAAACTCCTGTTGGCAATATGCTTTTCCTTTCACTGAAAACTGCATAAACTTGAAATTCACAACAATTACTTTCGGTCTGTGTTTAGACCCTTAAGGACCCTCAGAGATGCAATTGTTGCAATCACAGATGCAATTGGTGAAGGGTAGAATAACTATGTGTATCACGTCGAACACATCTAAAAATGCAGATATGGTAATGTGCATGTTAATGGTAGTCTTTGCAAACACTGCCTCATTCTACATTTCAACCTTTAATCTCAACACCCATCAGATCTTTATGCAAAAACTAGTGTTTGGAACTGATGGAATGATGGATTGGCATCTCTTTACTTGTTTGTGAGTGTGTGCATGTGTGTTTGTAGATATGCATGTGATTTGTGCTCACAGCAATAATACAGAGCAGGCGCCTGTAAAAAAATTAATATGAACTTCGGCAGATTACTTGTTGTGAACACAAACTGAGTGAAATTATGTTCCTGCATAAATTAGATTTAGTTGTTTTGACATTTACGATTATTCATCATGTGAGAAGGTTAACTTGAAAATGATTTGCTGAAATTTGGTTATAAAACAGAGCTTCAATTTTGTGCCTTTGACTTGAAGTCCAGCCTTTATTCCAAACTAAGCTTTCTTCCCTTTTTCTAGCTTGTCAACACACTTTCCTTTTAACAAATCACTTTAATAAATATGATGCTGACACCCCTGTATGGTTTAGTGAACTTATTGTGATGCTCAGGTAGAATATAAGGTTGTCTTATAGGCAACTAATACAGAAGTTCAAATTTAGCACCGATCTCAACTTTGGTAAAATATCTGGCTGCTTCTGGAAAAGAAAAAGTATATTATGTCTCACTTTAACTGATTCAAGGATATAATGCTTATTTCATAAAATTTAATAAAGTTAACTACCAGGACCTCTGTTAACGTTTTGCTCACCAGCTATTGTGGCAAGTGGTTTTTTGTTTTGTTTTGTTATTTAATACTAGCCAGACAACAGTTATGTACTATTTATAAAAATATATATTAGCAATCATCAGGACATTTTTCAGCTATGTTTCTGGCAACCAAATTGGTCATTTTAAGCCATTTCAAGGCAACAATGTGTATGTCCAACCCTTACCAAGTGGATTCAGTGTGTTAACCCTTGACAAACTTCAATCCAAACTTAAATTAACAGCCTTATCACAACATAAAATTGCAGCCCAGTTGCCTCCATAAATGTGTGTCAATGGTTTGCAGAAACCACTCTTTTAAGTCAACATGTTGGACATCTAGTCCAGAAAGCAGGATATATGAGGTACATACAGTGCAATTGATTAGCAATATATTTAAGTCATATTCTAGTTTATTTTAAAATTCACCATGGCAATGGTAGTGCAATAAACTTTCCTACATTTTTTGTTTTAATTAGCTTTTTTGCTTATACCTCTGACTCACTTATGACAGGACTTGTGAGTATTTATTACAGCTATACACACATTATAATTGGAAAAGGATGTTTGGGGATTAGATAAAGATCAGTGGATCTTGAAAAGATCACTGCTTAAGCATCTCTTTAACACCCCAGACCAGCAGGACTAAATGTCACTGCAAGCTGTGCCCCAGGAAGCGAGGAAAAGAGCAAGGAAAGAGCAAGGAAAGAGCAGGGATCAGGGCTAAGCTGTCCTATCCCCTGGCCAGGGCCCATCACCTAATACTCAGGCTAACTCAGCAACCAGAGACTTTCTGTCCACACACTTACAGAGACCTGGCTCCACCTCGACAGCCCGGATCAAGCTATTACACTTGATGGGTGGACTTTATTCAGACCTGACAGAAGACAAGACTGTGGTAAGAGGAGGGGGAGGTGAACTCTGTGTTTGAATCAATGATGCTTGGAGCTTAAATCCAGTGAAAGTGGATGGACAGTGTCAATCAGATATTGAGTTTTTAAAGTTCCCATGAAGTCAAAATCAATGTGTACATGTTTTTATCACACATGCTTTGATCTACACATCATCTATACACCAGTATCTGTTCCCAGCATGACAAACAAAAGCATCCTCTGCCACACTTGAGCCAGTTTGATAGGAAATACATCACTGAGTTCATTTAATGTTAGTTGCCTGTTGGACACTTTTACTATTGTAGTGGCCATTAGGTTAGCCATGCGACTAATGTTAGGGGTCCTATGAGCCCACTTAGTCCCTTAATGCTGTGACATGTATGTATTAGCTTATGCTTTGTGCTACATGCTGCCTATTGCCTATAGTGCTATGAACCGTAAATATATAAGACATTCATCCATGCATGACATTTTAGCGTATCTTTTCTTTTCTGTGTTAATCGAGTTCTCACAGCTTGGTCTGACTGACCTTGTGCCTTGTGTCCATTAACAAAGGAAGCTCCACAGCTGACTGGTCTGCCCATCAATATGTATTCTGTATTCTTTTGAGTGATGAGTGTATCTATTCCAATGCTTTGTAGACACATTCAAAGTGCTTCTTATCAAAAAAAAAACTCATGGCTCTTGGTTTCCAGCAAAACATTCACATTATTTTGTATAACTAATATTTCTTATGTATGCAGCCACTAATGACTCTTACAATTTCAAGGATGTAAAATGTTCAAGCAGAGACATTCTTTTGTTATTATATCTTTAATTACTGCACGGTACAGGACAACATGCAAATAAATTACACTGTATATCTGCACTAATTAAAATGAAAGTTATCTATTAGAGACTTCTCTACATATAATAACAATTGGCTACATTAACATGGTAACAAATGAATATTTATCAAAGCAATTTATAATAGGCATTAACACAGCTGGTTCCAGTTTTACTGCATGTGAAATGTACCTATAGGTACCTTTCTTCCTTGCAGTGATGCATGTGTCATTTTACTTTTCTGTCCTATTTTTATCTCAATCTCTTTCTCATTTCCTTCATCCCTCTATTTTCTTTACTATGGCCCCTCAGTCCACATGCTTAGCCTTCATTCTATCTCATAACTTTTCTCATCACTGTTAAATCACACTGAATTTCTTCATCTCTGCCTCTTCTTCATGCAGTCTGAATCAGTGTCTCCCTTGCAGCCCTCACCCCTTTAAGCTTATTTTTCAATCTCTCTCCTCCTTCAGTCTCTTTCTGATGCTTTATCTCCCTCTTTCTCCCTCTGGAAAAGTAATATATGTGGTTGTGAGCCTTTGTGTGTGCCTGTCTGTCTGTGTGTGGTCCGTGACGATGAAGTTCATGAGCAGGTTACTAGCCTGAAGCTAGTCTCATACCGCAGCTCACCTGTCGTTATCACTGCCACACACACATTCACACCTTCCCTTCTCCTCTTCCTCTGTCCGTTTTACTTGCACAGACACTCATGCGGACTGAAACTCATGGGGGTTGTGTTGTCATGATGAGGGTGCTGCTGGCAGTGTGTCTGAGAGAGTAATATGTTTGTTACACACTCGCTGTAGGTACTGAGGATGGAGTTGTGTGCCGACATGATAGAGTGTTAGCAAATCTAGATTCTTAAAAAAGGAAATGCAGGTATATTTGAGCTGATGGGGGTCGGGCAGTGGAGCTCATCAGGTATTTGACTGATTTGGTGGTTGGAGAAGGAGGAGAAAGGAGTTCAGATTCTCTGGCTTTGGAGTCAAAAGCAAAGTCTAATTAAGATATCTTATTAAGAAGGAGACATTACTTATGATCCTTCCTCCAGAACCGCAGTTAAATACATATATGCAAGTACTATTTTTACATCATATGTTGGAGCAGAGGAATCAATTAATTTGCAACCAGACCTTTGCTGTAAAGCGACCTCAAAGGAACAGCTTGACACAAAACTTTAACTACATTTTTATATCCTGTAGTCAGCTCTTTTTTATGAATCCAATTACAGAAACTGGTTTTGCATCTCTAATTGACTAAAGTTATAAGACATACACCTGCAATCAGACATGCAATTTTTTGACTCACAAGCAGAAACAGTTTCAAAGATCACAAAGATCTCTATTTACGTGCCAGGGATGAGTTGAACTTGCACTTGAATTGAACGATGAGAGTTGTGATAATGGCTACAACCAAGAGACCAAACATTAGTCTTTACGCTGAAAGAGCTAGCAATATTTTTTAGACTGAAGAAGGATCATTAGGTCAGTAGCAAAGCCCAGATCATGCTGGTGGTTTTCTTTGACATTTGCATCAATGTGCACTATGAATTCATCCATCAGGGTCACACAGTTAACACCAAGTACTGTGGCTTTTTAAGACGTCTGAAGGAGAACATTTAAAGCGAACAACTTTCACTGTGGCACAATGCCAAATGGGCTCCCAGCAGGACATTGGAAACATTTTGGATATTTTTGGAACAAAAGGACAAAAAAAATACACTATTTTTTGCAAGCAAGACATATCGAGGCTACTCAACAAATATGGCTCTCTGCATTACATTTCTGTTGCTCAAAATAAAGTTTGCTTCTTGGTTGCTAGCCATAGGCCCAAGTTTAAAGTCAACACTGAAATTACAAATGCTATATATGTATAATGTATTGGTATTATGGTTGGGCTTTTAGTGAGTGAGACTGATGGAAATGTGATGTCCATCTGTACTACTGATTTAAATAAAGTGCTACATCTGCAAAACACTGCACAGTTTTACATGCACGTGAATTAATCAGCGAAAATATGTGACATGACAGGAGGTGTCTTCTGAATGCATCATGAGCCGGGATAGGAAAAATCTTTTATAATGTCTTCTGTCATGTGCATGTGGGGAGCTGTCAGTTTATGCAATCAATTAAACAGATGAAACAGATTTGCTTTGTATTCACATTGGAGGCATTGTTGTGCTAATGTAAGCAAATATGAATAACTGATGAAACTACTGTAATATCCTAAAAAATACAAATGGTTGTAAAAGAAGTTGCTTCCTAACTGAAGAAATATCTCATAATACAATTGTGCCACACATTGTCTAGACCATCAGATTTTTTGATAAAAGGCATTCGTATAAGTTTGGGCTCAGACATGATTTACATCCACACGGAGCACATTCACACACACACACTTAAATAAACCCAATACCAACACTTGACACTGTCTGCATTCGTTTCCACTCTCTTTTCTTTTTCATCTTCCCCTTATTACATGAATCACAATGCAAACATACACAAAGACATTAGCCTCTCTTTGTCTAGCTGCTGTGTTCTTTCATCCTGCTCTTCACAAGTCCATATGCATAATAATATTAACAAAACCAGAATTTTCCTAAACAAACGATTGATTTACTGGACCTGTGTCCTGTCAATGAGAAGCACACTGAAATAAGAAAAAGTGCAATTGAATCATTTCTGTTTCATCAGAGAGCTTCTCCAACAGCGTCGGAGCAGCTGTCATATGTGTGACTTTTACATGGCTGTAGCTTTTTATAGTGCCCATATGAGTAATTCATCACATGGACCTGTAAACCGTTATTGCTCTAATATCTCAAACATTATCATTAAACATCAAAAGGAGGAAATGAAAGGCATGTTATAGCTTCAATGTATAAAACAGACTGATAAAAAATAAAAGCAGTAGCCACAGTGGCTGCTTAACAAAAAGGTGAATATCAAATTAAAAACATGGCAGAGTATGTGTTTCCGCCATGTGCATAACCTATTCGAAAAGGGTGTAGGTTTGGTCTCCACATTTGTAGTAATTCAACAAAAGTTTTAATGGGGCTTTTTTCAGATAAAATAAAATTCATTGCTTTCACCATGCAATATCCTCAGAAAGGAAATAAAACCATAAACTTTTTCATTACTCTTCAAATGCGTGCAGCTCAAAAAAAGACCTCATATTGTATCTCTGTAGGGTAATCAAGGTTGTTGCAGAACCAGATAAAGAAAAGGTGATTAGATGAAGAATTCCTTCATAGTTAAAAACATATTGGATGCATCTGAATATGGTCTATACATGCATGAGATATACTGCATGTAGTTTCAGTTCGGTCTCTCACAGCTGTTTCTCTTCTCTCTTTTCACCTGTAGGGAGGTACAGAAGGCACAGGAGCAGCCTCCATAGACAGAGACATCCATTATTAATCTCTACAGCTGCTGTGACACACCCTGCTGTGTGCACATGCACAGACACACACACACACACGCGCACACGCACACTTTAAAGTCAGGTAAAATTAGTCAAAAAGACAGGAAGAAAGGAGGCTTATAATTATAGAGCAAAGAGGAAAGAGATGTAATAGCAGAGAGAATTTAAATCAGGGAACATGAAATATTATAAGAGAAAGTGAAAAGTGGAAGTAATCAAATAAATGATGTTGTTTATAATCATCTGGGAAACAAGGATGGAGAGGCCGAGCTGTTTCTGTTTCACTCTTGGAAAAACTGGCCAAATTATTCAAACAGCCGATTGTGACTTTATCTAAAACAAAAGTTGTTAAAAAACTCTCTATCTAGTTGCTGCATTTGGATTTATTGAATACCAATCCTTGTCAGATGTGTTCATAACAGATCAAAGATTCAAGGCTCAATCTTACGTAGTCTAAAAAAGCAGCAAGGTAGTGAAAACCGATGTAAAGCTTTTTATTTTCATTGTGTTTCTGTGTCAGAGACGTCTCATTTGACTCCATCAACATGTCGAATCTGTAGAAGTAAATTTCATCATATAATATTTCAATTACCCCTGATATTTTGTTAATATGTGCAGTCAAATTGTTTGTAGATAAGACATTTATTATTCAGATATTTTTGAATCTCAGTCCTTAAAATAGCTATGTTTTTTATCCTTCGTGTTTTTTTATATTTTCATCATCTTAAGTTAATAAAAGTTGTCTGTGCTTGCCAAAGTAAATCATGACCCTTTTACTCTAATTGTTATGGAAATGCTGCAATTTTAAGCTGAAAATTAACTAGAAAAATTATCTATTTCATAAATGCAGGGCAGGTAAGGAGGTTTTTTCAGGAGTTGTTAAAGGGGAGAGGAAGTTTAGGCAGCCCAAAATAGAAATCAAATATAGAATAAGTATATCAATACTGTATTAAAAATCAGTTCAGAGTAAATGTTTTATTCACTTTCCAACACTTTAAGTAAAGTAATATGCAGATGAAGTCACTTATCCTGATAACCTCAAAGTTAGACAGCAGGTTTTAATGTCCAGTGGTTCAAATCTCACATACAGCTGCTTAATCTGGGTGGAATAATGAGTAAGCCTCTCTTAATTTAATGTTGTGGATCCGTTGCCCAAGGCACTGAACACCAGCTGCTGCACTGGAGCTGGGAAGGGGGTTGTATGAAGTTCACTTTACTCTCCCTCCGGTAAAACTTAATGCACAACTTCTATTTAAATTCTCACAATCTAAATTTAAACTGTCTGTAAGGAGGAGCAACTTGGTGTGCCAAATTCTCTCTAGAGGACATTTAATGACTTATTTCTATTAAAACCTGCTTGCCTTACAGCACACTTGTCAAAAAGCAAAGCGAATTATGTTACTTCAATTATTCTGCCCCTCAAAAAAGGAAGAAACGCTAAGTCCATCTGGAAACCAAGCACAATAGCTTTCTGTTTGGCAGCTAACCCATGAGCATTACAATATCTGATTGTATGAGAGAGAAGGAAGAAACAAATCTATTCTAAAACTGCCAATAAGAAGAGAAAGAAACAGAGAGAGAGAGAGAGAAAAGGGGGGCTGAGGGAGGAGGGCAGTGACGTGAAGGGAGAGAAGGTTTTCATTGAAAAACAGATGTGGCTCAGTCCAGTCGTGTGCAAAACACTAGAACACTGTGCTCATAAAAAAGGCAAGGAAATGCCATCTGTAACTGAGCAACGGTTGGTTCTAATACAAGGAAGTCAAGTGATGATGCCAACACAAGCAGTAAGAAGCCAAATTTGTAGACTTCACAAGCTAATGAGAAATGGTATGATAAAGCAGGCTGGCAGTCATTTACCACCACAGTTTAACACAGTTAAGAACATTATGAGTGATGTGCATTGTGATGAAGGAATGGAGCTCTTTAAACTTCAGCACGCAGAGATTTGTTCAGGAGACTGTAAATCAGGAGGAAGAGCAGATCAGCTACTTATCAACAGGTCGGTGACTTGATAGTGAATCCAACATTGCTTTCAAAGGCTGTGCCATCAGTGTGTGAATGTGTGTCTGTACACCTACTGAGGAGTGGGCTGGCACTTTGTATTGAAGCTCCCCCTGCCATTAGTGCAGTGGTTCTCAAGGCTGATAACAAGGGGTGTAAATATAAAATGAAAATGTGCTAAATAAATATGATTTATGCAGGGAAAATATTTTGTTTTTCCTGAAATTATTGTGCTGACTTGAATTCAAATATTTGCCTCCCCTGTCATTGATAAAGACTGATAGAAAATTGTTGGGTTTGGGCTTTTTTTCAGCATTTAAAGGGTGGCATGCCAGAGAAAGTTAACAAAACCACTGTGTTTGTGTGTGAAAGGGTAAATGTTGACATGTTTCGAACAAAGTGCTACATAATTGAAGTCCATTTTACCATTTACTTTGAATGGCTTTTGTAGACTAAATTATGTTACACTTCCAGAGGGCTGATCTCAGAGAGGCACGGAGATGCACATCCTTTCATTTTGTCATTGTGACAGATCACTGCTGCAAAAAGCAGCAAATTAGGTTGTTTTTCTTTGACTTCCAACAAACAAACAAACAACCCACTGATACAATCACAAAATAATTCACATGTGTATCTTCTTGTATGTTTTTAAGGTTGAGATTGTAGTCGTGGTTGATAGAAACTAATGTGGATTTTGAAAGAAGACAAGAAGCTTACATTATGCATGTTTGCCGGTGTAAGCTGTCACATTTCACACAAAAGGGGTCCAGATCATGTTTGAGACTGTAACATCATGCTTCTTTCATATTTGCTTCTAAAGTTAGATAGGTCAGCATTCGTGTTACTTTTTACACATATGGAAATGAGATTGTTTTAAGTGTTTGGCAGACAAGGAGAACTTCTTTACTATTTTTAATTGAAGACAGCCTCTTTGCTTATCATTTTACGATACAATACAAGAGTGAAAGGAACACCTTTGTGCCCTGTGCATCATTGAATGCATCCTTTTTACTGAATTTATTAAAGGTCCAACTCTATTCAGCCATCAGACTTTACGGTTTGTTTATTTGACCTCTGAGCAAAGCGTGGGTTTAATATATAAATTAACAACATCCCTCACCTTTTGTGATCCACTCTACTCTCAGTCACTCCTCCAGAGATACCAGAAACAGCTTACAGCTATCTCAACACATTATACAAAGAACTTAGTGCTTACAGTGTTGTAGATTATTTAAAAGTGAAACTATTAACCAATACTAGTGTCAACATAATCAACCAATGAGTCTGAACCTATTGATGTCTGCCTTGTCTGTAGTGCTCAAGCCTGATAATTAAAACATTCTTTTTTAAAATGGTCATAAACACAGACTTTATTCATAATGTGGGCTCTGTAGTTTAAAACTGCTTTTGCTGTTTTTTGCAAATATTCATTGAACAGAAACAAAAAAGTGCAATTTTTGTGGACTATTTTTAGCTGTTTAGCTGATTAATACAAAGCTGGTCCAGTTAGGGTTTATAGCATCAATGCTGTGTACAGAGACTTTACTGAGAATACATCACAGTGTGCTCATTGTAATAAAGGAATCCAGTGCAACAATATAGCTCATTTATGTGAATTGATTTTGGCACAAAATGGAGCTATAGAGTCTTTTTTTTTTTTTTTTTTTTTAGTAAAATGTGAAAAAAATTTAAGTGGAAGCAAAATTAAAATTTGTGCAGCAAAATTAAAAAAAACGTGAAAGGAGTGATTAATGAGTGATAAAGCCTATTGTAGTAAATCAAAGGGCACTGCAGAGGAGTGTGACAGGTTTTTGTTTTTTTATGAAAATGTCACAGATTACTGGTTTGTTAAGTCTTAACGCTGTCATTATTCTGAAGTGCTTTTCCCACCTATCTAGATATCAGCAGCCTTGAACAAGTAGTTTCTTAGCAACAGCTCCAGGACAGGGATCCACTGGAAACTGCACTGCTATTCAGAGCCGGAGAGGCTGAACACTTTCTGTGGATTTGCACTTCACACAATAGCCTGTTAAGAGTGATCTCTTCAAATTATACAAACCAGATTTATTTCAGTGCAATAACCCTGACTGCACCGCAGCATTACTCTGTGCATGTGTGTCTTCGTGCATATCAGTGTTTTTAGTTTGCTCTGTCATTAAAAACAAACTAAATACACACAAGTGTGCACAAAGGAAGCTTTTGGCAGTTGCAGGCTTTATGAGGCAAACTTTTCAATACATGGGCCTGAATGCTTGTTAAAACCAAGCTTAACCTCCCTAATACACACACACACACACACATCAGCACACACTCGCACACACGCACACACGTGCATGTAAGGACAGTAGCACTCACACACTCTAAAAAATTCCAATGAATGCACTCAGAAAGTTCACATACAGAACCACAGAGATACGCCCCCACTCACACATACATTAAGCTGCTCAAGCACAGCTTAGCTTTTTGGTCTTTGAAGCTGGGAGCTAAAGTAGATATTGATCTGATAGGCTGATGTCTCTCTCTCTCTCTCTCTCTCTCTCTCTCTCTCTCTCTCATTCTCTTCATACATCTTCTTGTCTCCAAAATATTACTTTTGTCTGCCTTTTTCCTTTCTCTCTCTCTATTTCTCTCTCTCAGTCCTAACTAATTGTCTTCGTCCATCCTGCTGCATCTCTTCTCCTCCCTCTTCACACCTGTCCGTCAAACACGTTCTCTACTAATGAGAGCATTTTGGTTGTTTGAACAACAAGACTTACTGTGGATTCTTCATTTGGGGGATATTATTTATGTATTACATCACAGCCATGTATTATTGTTTTCTATAATTTGTTAGAAAAATGTATGTGTGGGTGAGGTTGGAGTAAACTATGAATCACTACATAAAGACAATGGTTAAACAACAATGGTTCAGTGAAATTAACATTAACATTACATACAAGGCAAAGAATACAAACAAGCAGACAAGACTTACACACTAATAGACACTTATCTGTGCCTCTTGTTTCATTCTGTCTAACAACTTAAGTAAAGGATCAGAATACTCTTCATTGTTAACATACTATATAATAGTGTACAAAAAACAGTCCACTACAAGGAAAATTCCTGCATTCAGGACCTTAGAGAATTAAAATTATGTAAATACACTGGACAAAAATGGCTTTAAATATCAGCAGTACTCACCCTGGATTAAATCGGTCTCTGTCATATATTAATATTTGTTGTTTTTGGGCGAAAAGTCCTGCTGCATTACAGATTTTCTGAATTGCTGAAACACTAAAACCCATTCTCTAAATCAATTTCTCACAAGCCTGAACCCATATATTTAATTAATTGCTCATTTGGAAAAAAAAAAAAACAATTTTCACATAGACATAATTTGTGAATTTTTCTTTCCTTTTTGTAAAACTCTAAACAGCTGATATTTCAGTATATGCAAGTACATGCAAGGTCAGAAACATTCAGTTCTGATTGTTAACAGTACAGTGCCACATAATTAATATATTATCATTTATTATTTAATCAAAAGTGCCAGCATTCTACGGCAAAGGTCTGTCTTTCTGTAGAACTTGTGAAAATGAGTACTACATTATACTACTACATCATACTTTCTACATCTAGAAAGTATTTGATTGGATTTCATGGAAAGTCCTCATGCATACATCTCTGTGGACCAAGCTGGCTTTCTATCCATCTCATCTTTTCTTAACCCAGTAGAAGAGCTTTTCTCTGCATGCTGGTAGAAGGTCTATGGCAGACATCCCTGCACCAGGAAAAACTTTTCAGCACAGATAAAGCTGTTTTGAAGTGACTGTTTGATTCTGCAAGAAGAATCGGAGGCTTTTAGAATGAAGTTTAAAAAATAAGTTCACAGTTTTGACAAAAAGGTTGGAAGATTCCAAGAAATAGATATTTGAAAACCTGTGTTGCACTTTACTGCTGTATTTGTTTCAATCTGAGCTCATTTTAACTTTGTTATGTATGTGTGGATAGTTGAAGTTAAAGCGATTCTATGCTACAACATATGTTTGTAGCATTGCTTTCCTTTAAAAACCATGAATCCTTTAAACAGTCAACTTTTCATAAGCCCAGAAAAAACAGCCCTGTTTTATGCTCTCTCATTATGTATTTTACAACCAAACTGTGAGGAGGTAAAATAATTTATCAAGTATAAGAAGATGAAGAAATTTCTCTTCCCATAGAGAAAAAAAACTTCATCCAGCAGTTTATCAGAAACATTCAAATTATTTCAAGATACATAACATTTGTTTATACAGGACAGAACACTGAAAAGCTTATAATCTGAAAATTTAACCAGTCACTAAAACTGTTAAACAATTTTGGTGTGGTAAAGTAAAAGTACATAAAATGGTAATACTAAAGTATAAGTACTTTTGATTGTGCGTAAGAGAAGTACTTAGTGAAATACTCTAGACATAGAAACAGCCATGTTTTACTCTTCTTTTCACTCTCTTCTCCTTCACTTCCAGTCTTAAACAAGAAATAATAAAAACATGTAAGATAAAGGTATTTACCAAATATCTAACAAAATACAACCATCATATCTGAATTTATACTCAGAATACCAGAAGCTGGTGCTAACAGCTAACAATTACCTGAGCAAACATGTTGCTAGGAAGAAAATATGTGCACAATAAAGTGTTTAAGTTTGGCCTTTAGCACTTTGAAGCCCTTCCGCAGGCTGCCATTGCACAGATAAACTGAATGCTTCTCTGAAACCACTGCAGCATTCTGTGTGTTGGTTCTTTTTAACACAGAGACTGGCAGACCCACAATGTGATCCATTGAAAACACTTGAGCTGGCTACAAAATGCCAGCTCGAGATGGCTGCACACACTGTACAACACTATTGGCAGAGTTAGTGGGAAGCCAGTCAGGGAACATGTTTTCCTGTTGTGCTGTGGTATAGTATAGTATAACAGACTTAATAACAGGACAATGTTGCCTAAGAATGTATTTAATTTTTATGTTGTGATGTTACAATTAAATCCCAATCCAACAGGTCTTTTGTTGCCTGAAGTTTGGTTAGTGAATCAACAATTTACTTGTGTTTCATTTTGGCAGCTTTGATCACTTGGTTTTGTACACATGCCTCACTAAAGGCCCATTTTGGCCCAACAGAATGACTTTATTGTTATACAACAACTATCAACAGACCATTGAATGCAGTTAAAATTAGTTGGTTCCATTTTGTTTAAACACACTGAAATCAATTGGATTCTACTTTCAGCTGCACTTTAACCCCCAGAGTGCATCTTCTTCTTGCTCTTATGGTTGAAACAAAGTCTCAAGAGTTTTTAGTTATATACTGTAGAGGTAAGTGGCATTGAAATCTTTGTGGGCTCGATGCCATCACTGACAGTTTTTTTACCTGACATTTTTAGTGTTTTTCCAAAACACTGACTTACAAAAAAATGCTGTAAATTATAAAATCTAAATTTACATATAAACAGATACACTGCAGCTTACTATGAATCTACAATCAATATAAAATGTTAATTAATTAATTAAAAATTTCATCCAAAATATAACCCTTGCTGAGTGGAATGTCAAATGCTTACATTTCTACATACATACGTTATGTAAGAGTTTACATGCTGTTTTGTGTCTCTATAATGTGGGATACACACTGAATCTTTGCTGAACTGACCAGTGAAGGAAAATATTTTAAAAAATACAAAAAAGCTTCTCTTTTAACCAGGAACTCAAAAAAAATTATCCATGGCTTATTTTTGTGCCTCAGTCCTAAACTTGGAAAATGCCAGTCTAAAGAAAAGAAAATGTGAAAGAAATGGCAAGAACTGACAGCTTTTGCTTATGTTTTGCCCGAATTCAACTAGGAAAACCTTTCAAACAACAGATGGTGTTTTCATTTCTTGTGGATGGTGTTTTTATTTCCTCTTCCATCGTTTCTCAAGAAGAAAAATTATTAACAGTGTAGTGTGGAAAACAGTTCCCAAAAGGAATACTAATTTAAATGTTTACAAATGTGTGATACATTCATCCTGAGCCTCTTTTTTCATAGTGATGGACCGAGCCTCTCAAGGAAAAAATGTTTGGCAAGTTATCTTTGATGGTGTTTGGAGAAGGAAAATGGGACAGCATGCTGCCTGAAAATAAAAAAATAAGGAGATGGAAGTAAAAAATGGCCATTATCTCTGTGGTAGTACAAAGTGAGCCTGTTGAGGGGCTTAAATGTATCATTTCCATAATAATTGTAACCAGATCTTCCAATATGATTAATTTAAATCATCTTCTTCATACTCAGAACTATTTAAGAGTTATACACTGTTGTACCACTGAGATCAAGAGTTGTACCCACATGCTGAAAAGGGACCAATGTCAGTAATCTTGTTAAATACCATCATGTGACATTCCCTGACCAAGCTGAACTCTTTAAGTTGCTATTGTTTAAAAAATGTACACATTATTTGCATTTCATTAGTGTGTCTCTATTTACATGAGACATAGACAGTCAGCTGGCAAAACAATGGTTCGAGAAATCCATCAGAAGAAAGAGGGAATGCAGCAGAAACTCTGTCAGCTGTTTGTCCACAGTCCACTCAGAAGCTAGCCAGTGCACTATGTAGTTAGCATGGCGCTCCAACAAGGTTTCCACTTCATAGTGAGCCAGCTGCAGTCTCAGTCCTTCTGTCTGGATTTGATTCTGCAGCTTCACATCCTCAGACAAACTGTCACACTTCACATTCAAACTGTAATGATTCAGCTATGCTCACAGCAGTAAATGATGTCCCATCTCAAGCTGCCTACAGGTAACATCAGGATGCTAGTCCAATTTTTTGCCACAAATAAATACAACGGCAGCACTGAAAAAAAATCCTTATCAAATATAAGTGATAACATTTTAAATTTGAGCATCTTTCATTTTTTAAAAGCACATATGCTCAATTTTGGTACAAGTTATTTTCACTTGGCTTCTTAAAATCAGTTCAGATGTTTCCTAACCAAGCAGAAATGAGTTAAGATCAATACAAAACAGCAAAACCTCACCATGGATCCACAGTTATGCTCCAAGTTTCATGGTTTGACTTCAGGAGAGGGTTGCTGTGGGTGTTGTTTTTGCAACATTCAACAAGGGCACACAACACACAACAAGACTCACATTTGCATTGCTTTAGAGGCTGCATAGACTGAGTCCATAGCAGCTGGCAAAAAAGTCATATTTTACTGTTAAGAAGGAATACTGGATTTTAATAAACTTTTGTTTTCATCCCCTGTAAAATTTTAAGAAACATTTAGATTTGAAATGGATTAAATAAATATTGAAGACACAAATTTGTTCTCATTTCAGACTATAGGCTTCATTGTATCCTACATAAGGAAATAAATGTTTGGGCACTGAACCATCCAACTATTTATATGGATAAGTGATAGTGAATAACATTAGTAATGTAACCATCAATTATATATACTTATGCATTAAAGATGAAGCAGACAGATTTATAATTTAAGTAGTTACATTCAAAAAACCCTGTGCCTACATTAAGAAGGTAGAGTTAAATTGAAAAGCATAATTTAATTTATAGTTAAATCCACTCATGTTGCCATTTTTATCATAATTGCAGTTCTACAGTGAATACAAACAACAATGTCTGTATAAAGAACTATAATGGAGCAGCAAGTATTTGTCCGGTTTTGTTCCCCCAGTCAGAGCATAGGTCACAGAAAATGTGCTTGTTATGGAAAGTGGGATAATTTGGACTGACTCACTCACTGCCCTATGGCACAGTGCTGATAAAATAGGCACTATCGAACCAAGCCTGCCCTTGTGAGCTACGCTGAGCTCAATAAGGGATGTTCAAAAGGTCAGAGTGCAGCAGTTAATCTGGAAAGTCCTGAAATAGAGCCAGTAGGAAGGCCAAGGAGAACCGGACACAGACACACACACACACACACACAATCTTGTTCCCTCCTCTCTTTTTACACAGAAAGAGATGCTGTGTTGTGGACAGAGTGTGTGTGGAAAGCCATGGCCTGATTTAATCTGTGCAGCTGAAAAAGAGCATTGTCTTGTTGCAGGCAAGGTTTTATGGTTTTATTCTGCCTGAGAGAGACAGCCAGAGAACAAAACAGGAAAGATAGAGTGGGATAGAGTGGGATTAGACTGTCACTGACTAACTAGACACAATGTGATATATCCCTGACGGTCCATACTCTACCCCCTACCTGTCCCTTCCTGTCCAGCCTCCACCAGAAAAGATTAGGCTAAAACTTTTTAATGACAGAGAGTAAATTGAGGAAGAACAGGTTTCTATATTCAAAGTCCTGACAAAAGTGGTGAAACTACCTCAGCAGAGGTTAGCTAAGGTTAGGCTGGACATATAAGCATCTTTCTATTACTTTTTTCCAGACTGGAACATGCTCTACAGAGAGATAACCTTAACCAGTGGTGTCTAAACAAACCCTCATGCTGCTTTACAGGATTGTGATAGAGTCACCTTGGTGTAAGCTGTGCTTTAAATTAAAAAGGGTTTTACATTAATGCACTATTTAAACATTATACGTAATACATATTTACATTACCAAGGAAATACAGATTTTATACATGTGTTGCCATTTTGCAATTGCAGTTGATCTAGTCATTGTGAAATAACTTGAGTTTCCTAATTTCCAAAACTGCACAATAACAAATTTGCCTTAACCAAACAAAGACCTGATAAAAATGATATTTCCTTGGCAAAATATAAAAGTAGTGTGAAGAAATTGGTATTTTGTGTGGTGAACTGATAATAGTCAGATGTTATGTACGCACTATCTACAACAAAACATGGTGGCATCATTACAGTGTTATCTGCTAAAGACTCCTGTCTTGCAGTGTCTTTTACAAAGTTTACAACTCAGAACAGCAGCACCAGAGGCAATATGCTGCTAACACCTGCCTGAAACTCTGTCAAAATGGGCTGACTTGGCTTATGATTAAAGTGACTTATTAGTCCAACTGTAAGAAAACTAGGATGAATTAATTAACACAACATCTGGCTTTCTATAGGCTGGGGAAAATTTAATAGCAGAAAGTTATTAAGTGGATAGACGAGGTCAAGTCTGAGGAGAGAGGCTGAAGCTGAAGCACAGTAGATCTATCTAGGTAAGTGTCATATCTCAGTACAAACATGATATTTTGAGCCAAGCATATCTATGTATCTACATGCCAGATGAGATGAGATAAGATGAGATGAGATGAGATGAGATGAGATGAGATGAGATGAGATGAGATGAGATGAGATGAGGGAAAAGACTTCGCCAACAACACCAAGAAAGAAAAAAATGAGAGGATATGGAGCTACTAAACATGACTGTATGGATTTTATTTTATGTTCTGGAAGCAGAAAGTGATACGAGTGAAGGCAGGAGATAAAAAGCTAATATTGTGTTTTGCAGTTTCCGAACAGACAGGATGTAAACACTGTCCAGACTGCACCCAGAGGAGGGAAATTAACAATATGTCAGTTCTTTTAGTGACTTTGTGCTTCCTGACACCTCCCAGTACTAGCTAGGAATCTTAACAAGGAGCAGAGATGGCAGAGTGACAGAGACAGAGAGTGATGAGAGAAAATAGAAAGAGTCAGAGGAGGAGGATGAAAAGACTAAACCTTGAAAAGTGGTAATAACTGGGTCTGCTTTGCTTCACTTTATATCAAATTGAAAATGGAATTATTTTATCTGACTGCTTGCTTAATGGCTGTGTTTATAGTTATTACATTCAGCAACCTTATTCATCCATGAGTAAGGATGTGTTAGATGTGCAGAGCGAATATAAGGCCTTGTTCTATTACGCCTCAGTCAAAACCACATTTGTTGTCTGATATGATTTGGGATAGCTCAGTGCAGCTAATTTTGTTTTGCTGACAGAAAAAGGAAATATATCTGAACAGAGTTGGAATACTGGTAGAATATAATTAAATAGTCAGATTTATGACTGCATAGGAGACCATAAATAAAATATCAATGAAAAATATACAGATTTGTGTTACTTGAGGTGTTAAGTTTTTAAAATAGTGCTTCTCTAGACTCAGTTTTCTGCTCTGAATGATAATACCCAGTTATTAAGGCTGTGTTTGTGAGTCTGAATACATTTGCATATTCCATTAAGTGTGTGTCACTGGGTCTCAGGTTTGTATATGAATGTCTTCTGCATGAGTGTGTTCAGCCATGTATGCATGCAGCTGGTGTGTCACAACATGTGTTTCATTGTCTCTAAGTGTCAG